>CABPRJ010000961.1:0-75508 GCA_902439185.1 Cinara cedri | reverse complement strand
AAAAAAAAAAAAAAAAAAACCGAAATAATGATTAAACTTCAGTAGCGGGATTTACGGCATATAATTTAATTTCGGTTAGCTATTTGTGACGAAAGTCTAGAAAAAAAGTAATGATTATAAAGAATGGAGATGATTAGAAAATCGCCATGGAAATGTTATACACTAAATAATTTTTTATGCGGTTACGCGAATTCGCCAGACAGTCTATTAGGTATACGGCAAAAAGTGTGCTGGTATATTATAGATACGGAAGCTGGGCTTTCAAAAAAAAAAAAAAAAGTAGATTAAATTGCTTAAAGGACTGAAGAATTGCAAAAGTAAAGTTGACTAACACACGATCCGCAGGGATGGTTCATCCGTGATTTTCGAAAAAACAAACAAACAAACAAATTTGCTTTGCTGATGAAAAAATAAAATACAAAAAACGCACGTCGAATTTATAAAAATAAATTAAGGAAAACGTTTAGATTTGTTTGTAACGCCTTTAGGTGTGGTCTACGCCAATATTCAAAACACCCTAAACAGAAAACTGAAAAATAAGAAAATAAAGGAAAGAGTACGTTTTGCACCGAATTCCGTCGATTGCTGTCATATTTCAGGGTTTCGCCCCGAATTTCCCGACCATTACGGTCCCGGTTTCCCCTGTCGTTTTTCAAATTCCAGTTACGACCGCCGTACTATTATTATTATCATTGCGGCACTGCAGGTATGTAATACGAAAACGGCGGTTTAATTTTTTGGCAGTCGTATTTTTTTTTTTTTCCTTTATTCATTTTTTTTCCTCTTCCATCCCGTCGAAATTAAATTTATCACGCATAGAATTCCCGCAAAACTATTCCGCCGCGTAATCGTATCCGTACGCATAATACGTCCCGGGCCATTGTATTTCGTCCGTTTTCGCCGCGGCCTTTGGCGTCCCGGCCGTCGCGCGTTCCGTGCCCCGATCCGCCGTCACGAGAGCACAACAGTATGATATTATTTGATCGCGCGAAATCGTCTCTTATTGCGGGTGTTTTTTCTTTTTTTTTTTTTTATTTTCCTTCCACGCGCCCGGTATACTCGCGCGAATCGACGTAGCCGGCCGTTTCGCAATGACGGCCGGATTGAAAAGGTCGCGTGTTTTAATTGTTTGTTACGCGACGGCCGTTCGCGAAAACTCCGCAGTCAGTCGCGGACCGCTCGAACTCTGCGGGGCGGGAAAAAAACGGGAACGGAAACAAAAAAAAAAAAAAAATAGAAAAAGAAAACTCGAGTAACCGACGCGGACCAAGTATCTCCCGACGATGACGACGACGACGACGACGATGTTCTATACGTAATGATATTCCGGTCGACTTAAAATCCATTTACCTATAATACTCGTCGTCGTCTTTTTCCTTTTTTTTTTCACTTTTCTTTTTCACTCCCGTACTACACGGCGCGTACTATATGTATGTACATGTCTTATTTCTCTTTTTTTCGCCCCCCCCCTCCTCCCACCGTTCCGTTTTACATAAAATTATGCAAATACAATACGACGACGACGCAGCCGCCGCCGCCGCCGCCGCTCGAATTCGGCGGGTGTGTGCGTGCCCGCCGACGGTCCCGACCTCGCGTCAACATCGCGCCGCGCACACGTGTAGTACGGATATTATTATCCGCGTATGCGCGTGTGCGCGTGTGTGTGTATAAGGGGCGGACAGTGGCGGACAGTGGCGGACAGTGGCGGATATACGGGCGACCGCGCCCGTATCGCGACGACAAAACGCGCGGTGTTATTACCACCCGGGCCGGCGCGACACCGTCACGCGACGAAAATTCTATTCGCAGTGTTCGAAAACCGTCTCGTCCCGAGCCCGCGTCATTCCAGTGCATTCAATAGAGACGAAAACGTATTTGAATCGGGCCAATTTTCGCTGAGAATTTTCCGCTCGCTTCGCTCTCTCGTTATTCGTATTCCCGCTTTCCATATTAAAATACTACATTTGTTGATATTGTACAACGACATCGAAACTAAACTGCGACGTGATCTTCGACGCGCATTGTCATCATGCTGACGTCACCGTGCCTGTTTATTTGGCCATGATAACCGTGAACAGTTACGCCCTAACCGTGGTAAAAAATTCCTCACGCCCCATTCTCACATCGCAGACGCCGGTAGATACGACCATTGACAGTGGTACGATTACCTTTTGCATTTTACATTTTATCGACAACGGCAAAAAAAAAAACGTTCAAAAACAAATGAATGCCAAAGTATAGTCTGACTCCTTTAATTGACGCCCCTGCTCGTCGTCGTCGTTGCGTAGGGACGGTACAAACCTCGCGGTGGCCGATACTCGCGCGATACCGGCCGCAATGTGTGCATAGGCGTTTGCATCGTAGTATTTGTGTCGTATCACGAGTGCGCAGCCAACGCCCCCCCCCCCTCGGGGGGGGGGAGGAGAAGGTAAGAAGGAGAGTTTTTGAAAGATATATAAATTTGTTTAACATTTTTCATGTTTAAAAAATTCATATCGGCGGAAACGATTTTCTAAATTGACGAGACTCGAAACTCTATCCTCTTCTCTTCCCTTATCTTCTCTTCACCCATCATGTCTCTAGCGAAAACTTATTTAACTCTCTCCCCCCTCCTTCAATTCGAAATCTCAGTTACGGCACCGTCGCTTATTAAAAATTGCACGTACCTTTATAAGCTAAGAAAACGGGCCATTATTCCTTAAGTGAGTCACCATCGGCCCCTAGCAAAAAAAAAAAAAAATAAAAATGGCAACAAATGCAAAATATCAATCCATTAAAAACGTATTGTTTTATACCTAGGTACCTACGTTTTACGAAAACATTAACCTACATTTCTTTTCTAGTATTTCCTGTTTTTCCATTTTCATACATTCTTTTTGTTTCCATTAGTTCTACTTTTTTGGTGTTAAACGGAATTATCGAAAGTTTACCGATTTTCCTCAATTCTTGTCGGCCGTTTTTGTAATTGCTTCTTTAAGGATATTCCATTTAACCTCAAAATTTTCCTAAATTTTTTTTTCATTTTATTTGTATATTGTTCCATTTACTTCATCGTAATATGTTTTTCTCGTTTCTTTCTGCTGGAGTTTTTCTACACGCCTGTCTTTCTCGGTCTCTTGATTTCGTGTAGACTGCGTAGACACAATCTTCTTTTCATGATTACAATATTATGGTCTGAATCTTCATCTGCTTTCGGATAACTTTACTTTATCTAATTTCTAAATATTTTTCTAACCAATTTGTAGTCCAACCGACATTTATTACCTTCTCCTGACATGGTCAAGTGTATCTTGTTCGTCGTGGTTGTGAAAACCTTGTGTTGAACATATATTTAGTATTGTACAAATATCTATTTTATACCGTAAAAACTGTATTTAACCATAAACTATTATACTCGACATTTTTACTATTTCTTTTTTTTTTTTAATATTCCATCTATATATCTATACATTATATACGAACGAGAAAATAAAAAAATCGGACACGCCTACCCGCCCACTATATATATATATATATATATCCATGTGCAGGTTTTGTCCAAAAATTAATTATCATTATATAATACCGTAAATCGTATATAACGATAAACGGTATATCGTTTGATAAATCGTCCAATCGTATATTTTACGCATAAATCGTCAAAAACCTGCAAACAAATATACGAAAATAATTATAATTGGCTTGGGCGGTATTTAATCAACTCAACGTCACTTCCAAAGCGAACAACGACAACAGTAATAATATGTAAAGGCATTGTAGATTGTCGTATTTTCTAACGTGGAACCCGATGGAAAAAGACCACTGGTCAGGCGAAAGACAGGCAAAGTCAGAGAAAATGTAATTTCAAATATCAGAATACAAGACGGATAAACGTTGGTTCAAAATAAGTTGAAACGGGTAATTGTTAGGTTAATGGGCATACAAAAACCCAAAGAAGAAGATTATCGTAACCCCATCAGTGATGAAAATGATCGTTAAATTATTGTGCTCTCGTCGTGTTGGTAACAATATTAAATTGATTCCCTTAACACTTAACATGTTTACTAGCCACATACTTGTATATCTTATTGGACGTTTCACCGCACGTCCCCCGATCGTGAAATCTGCAACGAAACGAAACTTATTAATTTGTATTTTCTTATCATATGAATACCTGCAGGCGTGGTTGTGACGAGAACGAGGACGCCGATGGTCCCCCCACGGTTCCTCTCGACTTTAACCTCGATATTTTCGCAGGTTTTTTTTTTTTCCCCCGGAAACCCTTTTTTTAATAAATCACTTTTTATACCGTTTCCAAATCATTATTTACGTTGGCGTTTTATATTACACGTGAGTAAGTGTATGAGTATATAATAGATAGGTATGGAAAAAGAATCGATACGTTGGTCTAGCAAAGAATAAACCTCAAATTTTTACGTATATGCACCGCGATTTCGCATTACCACAGCGGTGTTTAAAATTATACAATGCAATAATGTAAGACGATTTAATTAGTACTCCGCGAACAATTATTATCATTTTCTGATTGTAATAACCACAAACTAGATTTGGTACAATTTGATAATAGAAACGCGTTCGTGAATAATATATACCACGTACATTTTAAAATGTACAAGTTGATATACGTATTGTTTTTTCAGTGGTATAAAAATATACATCGGGAAACGCATAAGGAACTTTTTTTTTTATATTCCGTGACAACTATATTATATACAGTTAATATTATTCCCGTTGTTATTTTTTTTCTGTATATAAAAAAAAAAAAAAAAAAAAAAACGAAGAAAAAACTTTTGGGTAAATCGAAAACCGACCGCTTTATAAAGTACGGCATATATACGCTGATCCGGTTATTCGTCTATATACGCAAATGAAACTTTTTTTTTTTATTTTTTACACACGCTCGAAACATACTATATCGATACGATAAATCATTGAATTCGAAAGAAAAAGAAAAAAAACTATTTCGAGTCAAGCTTAGAATATACAGGGTGTCCCACGAAGATATACACATTGCAGATCGAAGATATACACGGAAAGCATTAACTTTTTTCAGAAATTTTATATTTTTGAAAAATTACGAAACAAATACGTAGTTTTAAGATGCTACATTCTTTTTTTTTCACCCATATTTTTGGAGCTAATATAATAGCAACCTATGCTGAAAATTCCTTAAATAAATGAGTTATTAGTTAAAATAATTGTTTGTATTGAAATTTTTGATTTCCGTCAAGCAGTTCACTAGATATTCCACTTTTAAATTTAGACTGAATGTGAGTAATGGAGCACTATCCAAACGGGTACCCACCGTCACACAAATGCTGCATGCATTTTCAATATAGGTTGCCATTTGAAAATCGAAAAAGGGTAGTCGTTTCACCACTAAAAATATTAATGGAAAAAATGATAATGCAGAATTATTGAACTATTTGTTTCATAAGTTTTCAAAAATAAGGAATTCCAAAAAAAGTAAGTATTTTTTGAGATATTGCAATAGATATAACTTCGTAGTCCACCCTGTATAGTTAAAATGGTGACATCCAGTTCTGCAAATACTTTTTCTAGATTTCGGTTATTTGCGGTTTTGGAGGCATCGAATTGTAAATAAATTATAATAGTATAAGTTTTCGTCAAATTATAATATTATTTTTACTCGTGTCTTATTTTAGATTCTGAATGTAGCGAGGAATGTATTGGTTCAACTGAGATGTTTATTTATTTATTTTGTTTTTCCTTTCTTTTTTTATCCTGTGTAACAAAATTTGACCAGAATTCTTGCTCAGATATATACGCGTGGCACATCATTTCTGATAGGAAATGTTGTCCAGATGGTACTTTTGAGTAGTAAATTTTGATTTCCCAAGCGGCTTTCATAGTATCTGGGAAAAACCAAGATAAAACATAAGAAAAATGGGAAATTTATGAAAACAATGCTTTTATTATTTTTCAATTTTGTTATTTGTTGTAATTTAGTTAATAATATTCGTAGAGACTTGAAATTTAGACGGAAAAATAATACTTGCCTTTTCTAGACGCGGTAAATTTGAACCTTTTTTGAGCTATTAAGAGACATTTTAATTTCGTGAGGTTTGTACGTAAATTGTATTCTATAGGAACTCTGTGGTAAAATTGTTAGACTTGAACAAAAATAAATCAAAATTTAACTGGAGATTCATTAACAACCTTACTTTGCAGTAAAAAAAAAAAAAATTAAGTTAGATTAGAAGAGAACTCGAGACAGACCATAGAAGAGATAGGTAATGTAGAAAAGTAAAATAAGATCTTAAAATCATATTATAGGAACGCAAGATCGGAAAGCAATAGTTATTTAAGACCAGGAGTCGTGTCCCTGCTTAAAACGAGCAACAGACGAAAATGGAATTTCCTGTTTAGCCAAATGTGACGTTATTCGATATGGGTATTTAACCGCCTAATCATGTTCTCAACATCTGATCATAAAGAGATGAAGTACTTATTAGTTTAAGTTTAAACACGTTTTCTGTTGTAATGTTTGATTTCAGTAAACCCGTTGACGAGATATACCACTTTTAGGTTTGGATGGAGAGTATAGGAGTAGGAATACACTATTCAAACACATACGATACTTTACAGTGCTCCCTGACCCAATCTCGAACGTGGAATATGTTGTCAATGCGTTGACGGAGATCAAAAATTGTAACATCGAAATTTATTTTTTATAAAGAAAAAAAAAAAGTAATAAAATGTAATAATTCTAATCATCTGGAGCGCGGAAACCCGCAGCTTGATGCTTGTCTCCCGCACACCCAAGTAGTCTAGCACTGCTGTATATGAGGGGGTGATCAATTTTAAATAAACTGTAAGCTATGAACGCTAGGAAAACACACTGGATCTATTCTGGCTGCGTAGAGCCAAAGGCCGTACAAATGTTAAACAGAACATATGCCGATCCACATTCCACTGCTGAACGCACCACGGAAAGCCATATAGGATTCTTAGGGACCCGGCAGTTTGTATTCTCTTGTCGGTGTAATAATTATCGCACAAAGTAAATACTATAACATTCGTGTGGCGCCATTCCACCACGCCTACGACGTCATCGAATTAAGAAAATATACAACGTTTGAGTACTACGCACATCGATAACAACTATAACAACAATGACGACGTGTGCTGTGTAGGTATATTCGTTTTCGATTGGCCGGTTTCCAGTGGAGCGCTCACGTATGCGTTTCAATGTTGATACCGCGTGGGATTTAGCGAAATCATATAGTGTAGGTCGTAGCAGGATAGTACACCGCGACATTTCCAGACCAACAAATCAGGCGTTCGGCCAAAAACTCATCGGCTATATACGTATTATATAATACATGTGTTTTATTCACGCAACTTTAAAAGGAAAAAATTCGAAAGAATAAAAATATGATCGATGAAACGTGAAACGTGAATATATATTTCGCTGGTACATGCGTAATTTAATATTTACAAACCATACTGTAGAGATCTATGGCAGTTAAACTGGAGTTGAAAATGTCGTTTTTTTTTTTTTTTTACCCAAATACGATATTTTTAGAAATTACGCAACAAAATTTACTGTCGTAGATAACTCCTATATTGGCTATTTAACTTGTTTTTTTTTTTTTTTTGATTAACTTCTATAGTTTGCATCAAAATTTTTCAGTGCGATTTACTAAGGTATTAGTTCAGAGTTCAAAACAAATATAATCCTGTAGGGATATAATTTTGTAAATACATTTCGTCGGTATCAAGGACGTATTTTTTGGAGGTTTAAGACTTTTAAATCTCCGCCCAATTTTTACAGTCAGATTTTAGATTCCGATCGTAGCCACAGAGCTATTGGTTTTAGAATGCTATTTATTTTTGTTTTTCTTTGTTCTTTGCTCTAGCTTGTGGACACGTTTTTTCCTAGTCAACTAGCTTCGATTTATACGTGTGACAGTTTTTCTGAAAGATCAAGTAGTTTAAATTGTATTTTAAATAGGTTATTTTTAAAATAAAAGTACTTTTAGTACCAAAGTGAGAAAAAACGTAGGAAAACTTATAATTTTAAGATTTCATTATTTTATAAAAAAACGGACGACGTTATCTACCAGAAAAAATGATTTAATCGGAAAATAACAAGATACCTTTTTTATTTCCTTTTTGATTAAGTTTCTATCGGTATTATTGTCAAAATGTTGAGCCAATTTTGAACTTTTTAAGAATTTTAATTTTTAGGAGGTTTTTTATAATCCGGTTATAAATACACGTAAAGACTTGAAACTTGGATACTTTTATTGGACTTACCTAGTACGTAGTACAAACTACGCAGTAGAATTTCCAAAATCATCGAACGACTTATTTTTTTTTTTTAATAAGCGTTTTGAAATTAAATTTAAACGAAAATCGAAAAAATTATGTATAACCGAACTGCGCTCGGAATCGTCTTTCGTCATGCAATGGTTTATCGTTAGGTTATAAATCAATCGGATATAAATTAATTAACCTTATGTATCCTACCTTCCCAACTTCTCACCTATAATAGTGGCCTCTCCTATCCTCATTATCGACTCTTTTTTTTTTTTTAAAATAGAATAACTGTAATATAGTATGGGACTGTATTATACTAGTTATTATTAGAGCAGATATTAATACGTCCTTATAACCTCCAAATATATATAAATATCCAATAAAAGTCCAAAATATACTCGTAAAAAAAAAAAAAAAATTCTTAAAATATTAAAATATTCGTAATATATATTCTAGAAATCCAAAAACATCTAATTATGAAAAATAAAATGTTGTTCATAGAATCGTTAGCTCGTGAAACGCAAGTTGATATACATTTTTTTTTTTTTTTTTGATCAATCGATAGAAAGCATAAAAATATGTGTTTTTTAAAAAAAATTTCTATTCTACAAAATAGGCAGTGGAAAATTCGACTTGAGTGACAGGTTAGTTTAGGTTTTTTTTTGAATGATACAAGTACCGATTTTTATTTTTAAAAAAATTATTTTTCTCTCTAAAGTTATAATATGTTAATTTAATTTTTTATAATTTATAACTTATTGAAATTGTTGATAAAAATATAATAAATAAATTTCCACGAAGAACCTTCTTTATCGTCGTTTTTTCTCGACATTTCGATTACATTCCATCGCAATGTATGCGATAAATTCGTTCGATGTACGAACAACTTACAACACTAATGATTTACCTAATTTGTATAGAACTTAAAGAAAGGAGCAACTTTAGCGGTTGAATATACTTAAACGTCAAAAACGGCACCTTCATTATATATGCTCACTAAAATTCGATTTCAAAACAGTTTCAATGCTTTCCTATACATCTATGCATACGGTTACATTCGGCGTAAAAAAATATTTCGTGCCACAAGACGATACGTCATCATTATATAAAATAATATACGAACGCTTGACGCACATCATTTAAAAAAAAAATGAATATACCTACTCAAAATGTGATTATAAATATATTTATACACGAACGCTTTGGAAAACGATCAGTACGTCATCGATTTGTCGTTCGGTTTCATCACCTACGACCTACCTACATAACATTATGTAGATTACGTGTTTTATTACAAAACCAGCCGTTATTAAAATGTTCATGCGATTTAAAACGAAGAAACTGAACGATTAGAGTAGGCATATATAATATTGTCACGTGTGAATATGAACTATAATAATATTAACGATGCTGGGACATAGAGTGTGTGGTTATTTTTGGATACTATTGAAACTATGATTAGGGTGATTTTCTGTTTTTTTGTCTGTGTACCTATGAGGCTACAACATGTCTACCAGAAACATTACTTCAACTAAAAAACGACAAAGGAACATTTTTGTAGAATACACTAAAGTAAAATGTTTATCTGGGACATGCATACGTCGTTTTTGTTTTCAGTGTAATTTTTTTAATAATTGAGAAAATGTTTTTGACTCGCATTCTCTGTTTTTTTTTTTCATATTTTCTACTAAGTAATTACATGAGTCTATGACGAAAATCCAAGTTTCTTACCCCTA
Source organism: Cinara cedri (assembly GCA_902439185.1). Taxonomy (NCBI): domain Eukaryota; kingdom Metazoa; phylum Arthropoda; class Insecta; order Hemiptera; family Aphididae; genus Cinara; species Cinara cedri. Next base: position 65,486 of record CABPRJ010000961.1, on the reverse strand, counting down.
TGAATTTTAAATGATTTCGCCTAAGGTTCTATTATCCAACGTGTCAATGTTTATTTTTGTTATGTATCTTATCTACGGCTACTTGTTGCGTCGGTCAACGCTGGGAATGGGGCAATTCAAATAGACAAATGTAGTTCAAAAAAGATTCTTAATTTTTAATACAGAATTTGAAAGTGGTTTTTTAAAATATTGTACGTACAATATTTTTAAACAATATTATTTAGATTTGGTGGGTAATTTTATAATAATTTTAAAGAATTTTTTTAAAATATATTGTTTACCTATGTTTTTCTCTAAGAAAAGAACATTTTTACGGTATACATACACTTAAATAAATACAGACAAGTATACTTGAATGACGATTTCCTCCAAGATTTTTGCAACATTTAGAGATGAAAGTCTAATTTATAATTGGCACAATAACTAAATTATTACGAATTTTTTTTTACATTTTAATAAATACTATTGATAAGTAGATAATATACCAGTAATAATAAATAATACTACATGTTCTTTACTATCACTTTTCATTGTTCGGTTTTAACTCTTTAAATCATATACATAGTGTAAAGGGACAAAGTCAAAACAATCTATGATGAGACCATATTATTATGAGAAACCATTATTTTAAACTGCAAAAGTGAGACGTAAACATTTCATAAATTTTTGACGGGCTATTCGTGGATGGATTCAGAAAAAGGATAAGCTTCAAATTCGACCTTATATGTGCCTTATTTTAAAAAAAAATGTCAAAGAGTAGAATTTCTTATAGCTATTGAATATGGTGGGGTAAATGGGTAGGTGTTTCTCCGAAAAAATTGACTTAAAAATGTTAAGGTTGCCATAACACTGATTGTACTCATATATGAATATTTCACCAAAATGTTGTAACTACAGGTAGCTGAATGGTAAATAATTAAATATGTTCACGTTGGTAAATTTCAGATGATCTGAGTTTAACGAATAGAAGTTATTAGTTTTAAAAATATATGTTTTTTCCTCTTGGAAAACACTTTTTGGTTTTTCAAAATACTCTGATTTTTTTCACGAAATACCTCAAAATATGTGTTTTAGATATACTTTGAAAATAATTTTTAAATCTTGTTTTGAATATGTAATTTTCAGTAATTTAGAGTAGGTTCTAGTAGGTAAAGTTACCAAAAAAAAAAAAAAAATGTCAACAACATAAATTTAATGACAAAAACGAGTGCAGTGGATGTAAACGAATCTTTTTGTATGCATCATCGTGAACAGATACGAGGTCATAAAACTTCTTATCTTCACAATGTTCAGTGATAAGTAAATACTGAAATGATGCGTTGCAAAAACTTATCCGGTTAAAAACAGTTATTATTCATAACACAAGTTTCATAGTGTACATCAACACGAGAGTATAATAAAAGAACCGATATTGATTTTATTTTTATACTTTTATTACAACACTGTACCGGATTAAATCTAAAAAAAAACTTGTGATAAAAATATTTCAATCATGTTATCTTCGTTTGCACAATGCGAATGTATGTTATGTTCACCTAGTCAAAAACCGTACTGTCTATTCAATACAACCCTGTTATAGTGTGTCCTCAAGACGATGCGTTTTAGATTCTGAACGGATCGAAAAATATATTGGTTTTCCTGTTGTGTGTGATTTTTTTTCCATTTTTTAACAGCTTTTCTACCAGAAATTTTAATCTTTAATGTCAGAATTTCAAATCCATAAATTTCCAATGTGTGGTTTAAATACGACGCGCGATTTAAAATAAAACTATAAATTATATCATTCTATTCACATAAAACCTAAACAAACTCAAACATGTAAAATCTTATAAAACATCAAAAATCGCAAGAATGTTTTGAATTTTTTAAGATACATGTGGAAATGACTAATATAAGAATTCTTTGTAAATTTTAAGTTTCCAGTTTTATTTTTCACTAAATTACAACAACATTAAATAATGAAACTTTTAAGCCGTATATTTTTCTGTTTTACCTACGCTTTTTCCCAGTTCTACTTAATTATTAGAAATTCTACAAAATAAGAAAATAACAGGAAATATTAAGGAATCATACAATAACCTTCCTAATACACAAACTACTTTTAATTTTCTTTCAAAAACGATGCTACATTTGAAAATCAGAACATGATTTCTGGGAGAATATTTGTTTAAGCACAGAAAAAAATACAGCATAGTAAAACAGGTATATTATTCACTGCGTCCAGAACCTAAAAGTAGACTAATCACCAAGCTAAAAACATGCAAAACACCATAAAATAAGCAGAAATATGCACTAATTATTTTTGATATTTAATTTAATTAAAATAACCAAACCTATAACAGTTATTAATAATAATGTTAAAAATGCAATGAATTACGTGCCTATCTAGATATAATTTCTACTCGTATAAGTATAAAAATGTGTATGTACCTACACTGTGCAATATACAGACATTAATATTATAAAGACCAAACCCAAGCACCAACCAAGGCATTATCGCGTGTTTCTTCTCTAAATCTCGTGCTCAACAAACTTTAGATTTTACGTAAATATTATATAGAGGTCAGAGATAAGATATAAGATACGACGGAGTTTTGCGGATTTCTACCTACAAAAGATGAAAAGCCTCAAGGGTAGTACGTAGTTATAAGTTTTGAAAATTAATAGGACGGACCTTTGTACAATATATGGGTTCACACAACGTTATTATTATTATTTTTTTTTTTTTTTTACTGAGATTCATATACTTTTATAATATTATAACAACAGTTTATTTTTATTTGCAATTGTTTTAATCTACATCATGATAATTTCTTAAAAAAATATTACAATCTTTAATCGAAAACGATCCAGATCGCAATCGTGTATTACGTTTTGATGTATCAATTTTAATAAATAATGCATAATATTATAATTTCTTATACCTATGTATACATTTTAATTATTCAAACAAGAATATTACACAGATTTTAAAGTGGTGTAAATTATAATTTTAATTAGCCCTCTTACAACAGTCAATTTTTGATTTAAAATGGGTACGAATTGATAGAAATTGAAATGACTTGAACGAATTAAATAATATAATAAAACACAAGGACGATGCGTAACCCTGGGCGATTGATCGATGGACTGGTACTATTTTTACACAAAATATGTATTCAAAGTAGATAGATACAAATCAGGTTATAACTCAATTTCCTCAAAAATTGGACGTGTCCCCTTTCTACAAATATAGTATACATATTAACATAAAACAATATTTTTTATAATACTTAAAACAGTACTACTAATTATTAACTATAATAATATAACGCATTTATAATAATAACTTCACAGCATTATGACAAAAAAAAAAAAAAAATTGTAATTATAGTGTCTTTTGTTTTTGTGGGTACATAATATTTCAAATCCTATTAATGTATTGTGTTTTTTTTTTCTAGTGGTTTTTAAAAATTATAATCTAGTAATAGTATTATTAATACTATTGTAGTTTGAAAGTTAATTCCCTAGTATACCTAGGTAATACTAACCGAAATTAAATGTGCAGTGTGCGTTCGATTAACGTTTTTAAACGATTTGATGTAAGTACACGCAAAAAATATAAATGTAGACGGTTTAAAAAAAAAAAAACCAAAAAATAAAAAATCAAATATTCTACGCGCACTATATTATATTATACAATAGAAATACTGTACAACTACTATACAGTGTAGGTATTTGACAACAATAGGTCGATATATATTTTTGTCCGGTCTATTGACCTTATACGTGCCTTTTATAATATATATATATATATATCTACTAAACACTTTCCAATTGAATAGATCGGGATATTTTTACAAACGGCCAACAGAAATACCTCGTCGTCGCTCGTACATATCGACTCGGTCATCTCAATAATTCGTTTACCTACCTATAGTCGCCGGCCATTTGTGCGGCACCGTGTCCCGGTAAAAAAATGCATTATTTACTTCTTGGCCAATTTCGAGACGATATATAGATATATAGGTAGGTACGTACCTGTCCTATAGGTAATAACTCACCGACTCTTTGGACCAGAAAGCCGGTTTTGTTATTACATGTACAATATTGATAAGCTCCGCAATAGTAGGTAGGAGAGAAAAGTCGAAATATGCCTTTAGCTATTTATATATTATATTGTTTCTGAACGGCAGAAAATCGTGTTATCGCGGAAAAAGAAACTGCTGTAGCGGCCCTCGACGAAAGAACTCGAGTTTAAATCTAATTGCGTGTCACCGAAAGAGAATCGAGGGTAAACACTGTGGTAGCAGTGTGTCCACTTATGTTAACGGTTTTTCGTGAGGCGGGAGGGGTGTATTATTTTTTGAAATAACATCCTAGTTGAACCGTAGTATATATTTGTATATATATATTATATATTCTATACGTGCGGGTAGCAGTACCTATGTATACATATATATATATATATATATATATATATATATATATGTATATACATCGCAAACGAAATTATTTTTCTTCCTTTTTCTATCTCTCCCGATCCTTTATATATAAACTTTTTATATTATTATATTGTTCACAATCAATATTTTTTACAGGGAAGCTGCCAGTTTTTAGACGGTTTCGTCAGAAACTAAGAATGTCCCGGAAAACGCGGGTTACTCTCTCAATTTTTATTCGAAACAGCCACCAGTCATAATATTATACAATACACACACACACACACATATATTTTCATTGACACGCTTGAATGAATACTAGAATATGTGTCAAACAGTTTTTTTTAAACTTTATGTAAGTCTCCGTTACGGTACTACATCGTTTTGTCAAATTTATATTGTTACGTAATAACGTATAATACCAACGACAAACGATGAACTAAAATCTCTTAATATTTGGGAGGAAAATAATATTTAAGAAAGATATACGGACCCACATACTAAACCCAGAGTCAGGAAGGCCGAAATAACAATAGAAAAATCGAAACGTTTTCAATAAACCAATTATACAACACAATCTGAAAGCTAAAAGACCAGAGCCCCCATGTCTAGGGTACAATATATAAACTATAATGCGTACATAAAGTGTTAATCGATATATCAAACAGAAAGAAAACATTTATTAAGAAAGCGGTGATTGTAAACTGCGCGTAAAGTACAAGCGTTGACTATAGAATAGACTATTCTATAAATCACATATGTTAACTGCTCCGAGTAAAATTTTAACAATGAATACTTCTATATTTTTGCGAAATCAAATAAATAAAAAAAATAGCTGATACTGTTGATGAGTGCACCCCGTTGTGGGTGGGGAGTTAAGAAGGTATGATATATAAAGGTATTTAATTTATATCTGTAAGCAATGATCAACTATTACTAACGAAAAACGATTCTGAGCGAGGTTCGTTTGTATATGATTTCAAAGACCGTGATATTTACGATTTTCATCAAAATGTTCATTAAATAGATCGCATGCTCCGCTCCACAATTCCAAAATAATCTCTAATTTATGCCTGATTTATTCGCATAGCAAAATGAACAATTTAAAAAATATATAGTTTTAAAGTAAAGTAAAATAAAAGAACAAATAATAACATATATTTAACAATACGATAAGTAAACCAATGCTACATAATATAGTAAAAACTACCAATAATATTATTCGATAACGGATTGGCATTTTCACAAACACTGTAGCCTTAACGAATGTGTAATTTTTATATAGTCGTATGTTGTATACTTTAATTTTTTTGTGAGTGTCAAATAAATTTGATCAAAAAATAAATTTGAGTTGTATAATATAATATAAAATGTAGTAATGTCAAACGGAGCGCAGTCATTTGTAGCCATTTGTATATTTTTTTTAGCTTCGAGTTAAAATCCGGTGCAGTTTACTTTATACTTTTTTTAACACGAATGAAAAGTCTGGTGCATTTTACAAAATGAAAAAGTTCGTTTGGCCGCAGTTAACGCACGTCCAAAGGTAGATTCCGTCAGAGATGACTTGATCGAGTGAATACAACTCCGGCAACGATGCTGGAGAGACTCAGCGGATGCGGCCTTTCAGGACTGCAAGCGTAAAAAAACCTTTAAATATAATGGACCTGGAAAATAGATAAATAATATTCACGTAGGCAACATGTCGAAACCCCCTCCGAAACGTCTTCATTATATTTTTTTTTTAAATCAAGTTTCACATTTAACGACATAATATCGTAGACTACAGAATAAAATAAAATAATTAATTCGGTAATAAATCCTACGTGCGATAATGCATACAGGTGATCGTGCAGTTCACAGGCAAGTCGAAAATCGTTGTACCCGTGTATGCGGGCACCTATACTAGCCGTTAAACGTTTGTCGATCGAAAATACGTCACGTTACTTGATAATATTTTCGGTGCATATATTTGTGCACCCGAAACGGCAGACACTGCGAGACTAGCAATTAGCTGGCACGTTTGCGGCGAACGCGGTCAGATGACACGCGCTGCTGTAAACGCTCGGGGATTGCCCTGGAGAGCTGATAAATTTCGCCGGAACGTTTTAATGGACAAGACGTGTTCAAGAATTTAAAGGCGGCAGACGTTTATGTGTGTATATATATATATACACACCACGATACATATTATTTTCTCGCGAGAAATATCAATTAAATCTCTATACTTATTTATTCCGTCTACTTCTATATACGCGAGTACGATGTATAGGGTTTTGTCGGCGGGCTTAATGGATTTTCACATTTCCCGGTCTATTTATAGGATCCCCGAGGATATAGCTAATATAATATACAAGTGTATAGGTACTCCAAGACAAGACAGCTTACACGGTTCGATTATTATTGTTATATTTTTTCGCCGTTGGACGACCGCAACGCAATGTATAGAGTAAAATTAAAACCGTCGCGGTCGTTTTACCGTCACGGCGTATAGATCTCAACAAACGTGTGCCAAAAAAAAAAAAAAAAAAATTATTCGTCTAATCTATAAGTCGTTTGGTCAAAATGTGTTTAGGAATCCTTATCGAAACACCCGATTTTTGGATCAAAACTAATCGAGAAATGTACGCGCTTTTAATCCGATTTTATGTATCGAGCAACATTAAATTACGTATACACTACCTACTATTTTCTTATACATTTTGTTCTAATTTTTATGACTATTTGTATCACAAACTCTCTATTTTCAAAAGCAAACTTGCTTATGAAAACAGAACCAAAGTCTTAACAATTCATTGTATTTCTATATTATTTATCTTGTAATTAGTACCATTAAAAGATTATTATTATAATAAAAACAGAAATAAAAAAAACTATCCTACATGACAAATAGGTAAATAGATATTTATTTTATTTAACTTTGGATTTTGAATTCGATTATTTGAAATCAAACCCAACTTGGGCACCGGCTACGCCAAAATGTTCACAAGCAGGTATAAATGACTTCGCGAGGAATAATTTAAACTAATTTTCTTCCCGGAATCCAACCCTTAAATGATTGCTTAAACGTGACTAAATAAATAAATAGTTTATTTTCCTATTGATTACGTTCTGTACAATAGTTTAATATTTTTACTTTGACAATTATTCGAATACAAAAGTACATCAACAGTAATTAAAATAGTAAATCGGCTTGATTAGGCTTGAATAGGCTTGACCCTGTAGTTTATTTTAACAAGCGTAAAAGAAAGTTTTTTCCTGTTTTCAAAACCTGAGTTTTTGTTTACGTGTTATTAAAATATGGGACACACGGAAGTAATTTTTTTTCATAGCGAATAGTCGAGTCTATTTCGAATACACGAGGCACCATATATTTGTCTTTTATTATTGGTTCATATTTTTAACCAATTTTTTTTAAATTTGTATCAACGTATAATTACGACAATTATTACTGGTTAAATAAATTGTTTATTATTATTTCAATTCTAAGAAGAACGTGGAATGTTTTGGTTTTACAATGATGTTTATTTTTTTTCTTTTAGCAACTTTCCTGCCAGAAATTTTGCTCAGATTTTCCAGTGAAACACTTTTTATTGATGGAATTTTGACTCGGGTAATATTTTAATCAGCTAATTTTCTAATTTTCCCAGCTGTTTTCATAATAAATGGGAAAGACCGAGAAAAAATTTAGCGAAAACAGGAAAATTTAGGAAATGTATTGTTTTTAAATAGTAAATAATACGGCCTTTCAAAACATGTTTACCCGAAGTCCGCTCAGAATTGCTTTTCATTAACAAAGATAAATCTTTGAGTACAGATTTACATTAAATTCTCCTCTATACCCTACCTTCCCAACTATCATCTACAATAGTGGCCCACCTATCGTGTAAAGTATGTCCCTGTGTCATTAAACGTTTTTGATCGTTATAATAAAAGCTTCTGGGTGATTTAAAAAAAAAAATAATACAATTTTGATTATTATTATTGTAATAATTATTGAAAAAAGTATAGAAGATAATAAATAATTATAGTGATTTTATTCAAAATACATTTTTAAATTAAATGAGTTTGATAGGTACTACATTATTATAATTATAATAATTGTTTATTTTTATGGAATAAAATTCCAATTTCAAATACATAATTTTAGTAATATAATAATAGAAAACATACATAGTAGAGACATAAATGATAAAGAAGTAATTATTAACATAAATTTAACAATTAGGTACTAATCTAAATAATAATAATTTAACTTTTCTATTAATATATTAAACAAATCCAAATTATTAATAGAGTTTCCAGTAGACGTTAATACATTAGCAGGATAGTTGGACATTTTGACAGTTTTAATTGATATTAGATTGATATTAAATGGACGTTTATTCCTAGAATTAAATAAAGTCACTCTGAAGTTTATTCGTTTCAAAAGCTAGTGGCAATTGATAAAATTATGTAGTCATTTAATGAGAAATTTTAAATCTTTTATTTAATGAAACTATTTAAAAAAAAAAAATACCTATATCAATAAATCCTGAACGAGGAAATCTTTCAAAATCGCACTTAAAAAATAAACATTTTAGAAAATTATTTTGGACGCTAGATAGCCTCAAATCTTGACAAATACTATCTGAATGCCAAACTAAATAGGTATATCCAATGTTGAAACGCACTAATGAATAGTACAACCTTCCTTATACGGAAGAACCATTGAAGTCACTACACATACGTTTCAATAATTCCAGTTGAGTGAAATCAACATGATTATTGAAAGATTATTTGACACATAAAACTTCATGGTCTTAAGTAATATTCGAACATACTAAGTTTGTATTATTAACTGAATAATTATAAAAAGAGTGTTTTTTTTTTTTTTTTTTATAAAGAAAAATACATAATGATGCATTTATCAATATTTAAAGACATTCCATTATTTTTGCACCACCTATACAAATTATCTAGGTCAGCTTGAAGTTCCAAAGAATCCTCAAGGCATTCGATTTGTTTAAATAATTTAGTGTCATCAGCAAACAATAGACATTTCGAGTCATTTAGAATTTTGCTATTATCATTTTTAAATAAAGAAAAAAGTATGAGAGAAAGGTGGTATACCTTGGTGTACGCCAGATAAAACATTTATTGATTTAGATATTTAATGTTCATGTTTTACAAATTGGATAGGATTAGTCAGAAAGGAGTTAAACCACGAAATTATAGGATCACAAACCCATAAAATTTCAATTTATATACTAATAATGAGTGGTCAGCTCTATCAAATGCTTTTGCGAAATCCGTATATACCACTTCTACTAGCCCTTACAAGGACAAATGAATCTAGAATCGATTGTTTAAAGATACTTAAATCTGTTAAGGTCGAACGCCTTGGCCGAAAACCATATTGTCCATCGGAAAGAATTCGCCCACACAGTGGAAAAATCGCATTGTTAATAAGTTTGGAGAAGATTTTAGGAAATACTGAAACCTTGGAAATAGATCGGTAGTTAGCGACTTGGGATTTATCGCCTTTTTTGAAAATAGGCGAGATAAATGAAGGTTTCCGTTTGTTTGGACATACACCTGTTTGTAATGATTCATCAAACAAAAAAGTTATAATTGGAGACAAAATGTAAATACGCTCTGAATCTAAAATAACTGGTGATTGCGATCATTCTTGACAACAATATTGTTGAGAATAGCGTGCGGTACGTGTTAAATACTAAAATACGCGAGTATACGCGATGAAAATATTTATATGGTCACAGTGGCAATATGCGTTCGATTATATTGATGTGTCCGAGTCGAAATCAACAAAATGATGTCGTCGCCGCCGATCCATAACGGGCGCGGGATTCGCGTCAGACCCGCCGAGGGAATTGCCGCGTTCGCGGCGCAAACAATCGCCCGGTATACCTATACCTGTACCTATACCGGTAGGCACTCGATTCTCGCCGCGGTCTTTGATCCGGGGGCGCGACCGCGCGGCGTTTAGACGGTCCCCGGAACATTAGGCATGGCGCGCGCGTCAATGTGCGCGTCGCCTTCCGCGGGGACGACGGGAGACTCCGCGGCGTCTCGTGTGCGCGCGCACGCGTTTGACGGGCGTTAATAAACATTCCGTAAACGTTAACTGGCGGCAAAAGACGTCTGAGCGTCGGGCTCAGACACCTTTTGCGGTTGCCGCCGATACCGTGCCGCGGGCCCCGGAATCCGGCCCATCAATCATGCGCGCGCGCACGTGCGGCGGCGGTAACTTTCCGATTACAAGAGATTTACGAGCAATTACATGGCGCCGCATCAGCCCCGAACCCGGTACCGGTACGGCTCTTCCCGCCGCCGGCCAGAATCTGTCGCCGTTTCGAAACTGTTGGCGCGCACAATGGAACGATGATAAATGACGAGCGGCGAGGGTGGCGGGCGGACGGACGGAGCAGAGCGGCTCGCCCGTCAACGGCGAAGACGGCCGAGACGGTTTGCCGCCGCCCGCGCCGGCTCTTACCGCGCGTGTCTAACGTAGCGCGCGGCCGTCCACGTTATTCTTCCTACGGACCTGTCCGAAAGGGACGCCTCCGGTCGTAGGCTAAAAGGCTGCCGCGTTTTTCGGGAGTAGAACTCGCGTCCGTGGGAATCCGTTGCTCGTAATATGAATAAAAAACTGATCGATTTATTCGTTCGTGGGGTCTGTTCGGGTGAACAAAACTAAAATAACACCCTGGTAAAACGGCGAAGTACGGGGAGCCGGTCAAAACGCCGACAATCAAAATGTCGACGTTCGAATTATCGATATTAACGAGACACCAACAAACCAAAGTTTATTATTATACTTATTTAAATATTGACAAACTAAAATACATTTTGACCTATTTATTGTGGTAAAAACAAGTCCACGTAATTTACGAGTATTTTTATTTACGAATTATTACTATGTAATTAAATTACGGGTTTTTTTTTTTTTTTTACTATTTTTTTTTTCTTTTGAGAAATACGTTTTATAATTTAACTCATAACGTAAAATGTTTTATATTGAGAAATTTTCCATCATTTTAAAGACCTTCTCTACCATCTTTTTTTTTCATAATTAATACTCGTTATGTTTGGTTTGTTCTGTTTAGTTTCATTAAAATTACTTCAGCAGGCTTATAATCCGATAACAACAACACTGTTTCTCGACTCATATATTTTCCTTCATTAATTATTAAACACGTTTTTTCTTTCTTGTTTAACCAACAAAACCGAAAAAAAAATAAATGGCAAAATTCAAGTATTCTGAGTTTTTTTTTATAGCCAAAACATCAACTCTAGATTTCGGTTTTAGCGCGTGTTGCACGTACACTAACATTTTCTCTTATCAATACACATTATCTAATCCCGATTCACACGGCTTGTGGAGCGCGAATTACTTACACACAATCGTTTTTTAAAACTAATAGTATATAAAGTATAATAACCATACAGATTCGTCTAGAATCGTCAAAAATCTATTTAAAAACACAATCTTAAATAATGTTCAAAGAGCAAAATTAAAAATCTATTTGAACACGTCTAAAAATAAAAAATAGAATAACTTGAATTGTAAAATGTTTTAAAGTTGGTCTTAAGTGTCTACATTATACCTAATAACCATTCGAACATTTCGTGGAATTAGTGTGTAACATTTTATAATTATCATTTCCGATATATTCTGCACTATGTAAGTATCTCGTCTCCGGCCGTTAAACTTAGAAATCTTTTTCGAAAATTCAACGATGGCCCAACCTCTCTTCCTCCCGGGATGACCAACCTACGATACGTTTCCCTACGATGACGTATTCATTTTTAGGGTGCAAACTTCGTACTTATTACAATTAATGTTTGAAGTCTGAAATATTTCGATATAGGTATAGTGAAAATATGTTAAACTATACTTTATTCCTTATAATTCCTATTTTAAACTTCGCCACAAGCCTCCGAATCGTATTTATAAAACTATAGAAATAGAAATATTCCACGCAATACGTATACCTGTATACATAATATACTTATAGTATTTTCACTCAAAAACTGCACAATTCAGAAATCGAATGTAGGTACGGTTTGTACACTGTATGATATCGTATCATTTAAACATTAATTGTTTATATTTTCTGTCAATAACACAGACAAAATTAATACCTTTATACATTACAATATTAAATAAAACAATCACTAATGACAAATGTAGAAAGATAAAATAAAAAACAAAATAAAAATATTTTATGTATTTTTCAAACACTAATTGTAATTACAATAGGGATGACGGGCTACTTTAGGTGTCGTCTCGTAAAATTATAATACCGAAAACGCCCCGGGGCTGCAGGTGTTTATTAGTTTTTTCAGCGGTGGAAACCGAGTATTTTCTCCGTGCATATTATTATAGTATAAATCCTATTACGACTCGAGTCATTTGCAGTGCCATTCGTCAGCCAACAATTAGTTTTCCACGGAAAGGGTGTACATAATGGCGTATATATTGTGCACACAAATATGCTAATAATTGTTACGTGTATATGACCTGTATTGTATTTATTCGCGTAGCATGTTGTTTGCGTAAAAGTCGAGAAATATTGTGTTATTTTACCAATGTAAAGTTGTGAAACGTATACAAGTCAAAAATTATTACTTCTATATTATGTTTTTAAATACAGGGCGTACAGCCCCACCTACAAGCATAAAGAAATTCGACACTTCTTCATTATCATAATTTGTGTATTACTTTCATTTACACAAAGAAAATTAAAAAAATAAGTCCAAGCATAGTAAGAACGGGTGCAGCTGTTATAGATAATTTAATGTATACCAGTAAGCAATGATAAACTGTCACTAACGAAAAAAGCGCTTTTTGAGCCGAGTTCAGTTGATATGCATGCTCTGTCAACAATATCTATGTCATATTATAGATAAAATAATTAAATAGGCTTTATAAATTTTCTTTATTAATATTTGTTTAATGTTTTACCAATTTTCCTACACTTTTCCCGGTTATCCCACGGTTTTTCACACATTTTCTAAAGTACCTTTCTAGTCGAATTTACTTTTAGAAAAAATGCTACACTTAAAAATCTAAGCAAGATTTCTGGTATAAATGTTGCGCAAAGGTAGAAAAAGAACACAAATGTAAATAAATAAATAAATATCTTTGTAAAACCATATGCTTCTTCGCTCCTCTCAAAATCTATAAAAACATAAATAAATATATTATTATTATTATTTGAAATGTAATAAAGAAGTCAGACATAAAACATGTTTGGTAAAACTTATAATCAATACAAGGTGAAAGGGGAAATAACGTAAACAGTTTAAATTATAAGTATCTTAAAAGAGTCAAAATTTTGAAACGGGATACATTTTTACATAGGTACACAAAGTAAATCATTTTTGTACATTATATCGTTATTTATTACAATACGATTTTTTTAAAAAATAAAAACCTCAAAATATTACGCAAAACGATAGTTCATTTTGGAACTTGTTAGGATGATTAATATTTGTAGCTGACCTAAAAAATTGTTTGGTATTTTCAAGTTATGAGATACAATAATCTAACTTTGGATAATTTTTGGTGTTTTCAATTAATTTTTGAAAAAATACTCGCATACAAAAACAACGGTATACAATATTGAAAACATTTCTCTGGGAGAACTTTTCGTGGTAAAAAAGAAGTTCATTTATTTTTATGAATCCCTCGTTTACCTAATGTCCTAGCAAAATTCATAATTGCTATAGAAAGATCTAGCTGCCACGGTTGTAGATAGAAAGTTGAAAAGGTAAGACATATAGAGTTATTTACTTTATATCTATGCATAACTAAAAATCGCTGCAGATGAAATACAATTTCGACATTTTGAACAAAGCTTGGTCAACCAAGTTTTAAAAATGTATAAACCTCATGAAATTTACAATGCTCCTAAAAATTAATGTTTAAAATGCTTATTAAAATATCTATTTTATGTGCTGCACTTTTTTCCACTAAGTACAACATATGATATCTCGTGTAAAATTTGCAAATATTTTTATTCGAGCAAATCAAATTTGTTTACACAAAAACTAAAACCACCTGAAAATTTCAAATGGCCTATAATTAACTCAAAAAATACCAGGATATTTCGCCGTGTCTAGATAAGGCCAATATGGGGTTTCCGGGGAATTTCCAGGTCTCCGGGATTATTCTGAACGGAATTACCATAAAAGAACGAAATCGAACACTGATTTCCGTAAACTTTCCCGAGTTTGGGCACATTCGCCCCAGAGGAAATATATACATACGGACTTAATGTGGTTCAAAAGCCTTCGTTTTTTGATAAAATTCGAACACTAACGGACGCTTTAAGGAGTAACGAAGCCGTTCCATGTAAATATCAAAACCATTTTGGTATAATAATTCGTGATAATATTATTATTATTATTGTGTACATTATCATGTATTTGTTGCATGTATCGGGCGCGTTTGTACATTTTATAGATATGATAATAACAATAACAATAATAATACAACGTTTCGCATACCGAGAAATACACTCTTCGGGTTTCCGTCCGACAAAACGATAGTAGTGCTAAGACTAATACATAATATATAATTTAAATAGAAAAAATATCAATATCAAATTATAGAAAAACGTATCACAGGAAAATAAGAGAGAGAAATAGAGATGTAATTGAATTATAAGAAAAAATCGTTATCTTAATCAAAAAATGTCATAATAATATTCAGTGAAACCGCTGTAATGTTAATCTTAACCGTTTGCCCAACGTTTTTTTCCCCAATTGTTCATGAAACGGAAAAAAAAAAATACTTCGGAAAATATGCTATATTTGAAAATCGAAGCGAGATTTACTGTAGAATAGTTGTTTGCAGGCCAAAACAAAAAAAACTGTCCTAGAATAATGGGAACAGGTGAAGCCACTGTTGTTGGTAAGAAGTTGGGAATGTAGGACACAGAATGGAATTTAATGTATATCAGTAAGCAAAAATAAACCATTTCTAATGAAAAAACGATTCTGAGCGGAGATCAGTTAATAGTGACGCTTTAACAACAATAAATATATAAATATATCATAATATGGTAAAATAATTAAATAGGCGTTATTGATTTTATTTAATAATCATTGTTAAATATTAATCCGATTTTCCCTTTTTTCCTACGTTTTTCCCGGTTTCCCAATATATTTTCACAGTTTATCACATTTGCTAGGAGAATCGAAAAATAATCTTCTTAAAATACCTCTCCACACCGATTTCTTTTCAGAAAATGTGCTAGACGTAATAATCGGAGCAAGATGTGTGGTAAAAATGATGTCCACGAAAAAAAAATTAAATAAATACCTTTTTTTTTAAAACCATAAGCTTCTTCGCTCCATTCAGAATCTAAAAAAATTACACACAGCATAGTTATAATGCATTCCTCACTGCACTGATAATCGAAAATATACCACGCGATTATCGGTTAACTAAAATTTATTTTACACCAAAACATATTTTATACTATTTAAATATTAATTTACCGTTTTATAATGAAAAAAATTGTTTTAGATTCTGTGTGTAGCGAATAATGTATTAATTTTACTAAAATATTTATTGGTTTTTTTATTTTTATTTTTTTTACTATGTATAAAAATTCTACCAGAAATCTAGCTCAGATATATAAACACGGCACATATTTTCTGAACCGGAATGTTGTCCAGATGGTACTTTTGTAAGGTCATTTTTTGATTTTCCATACGGTTTTCATAATATCTAGAAAAAACGAAAATAAAACGTAAGATTTTTTATACGTTTCTAAATATCAAAATATTAAACCAACAGTATATTATTTATAATCATTTAAAGTTATAATATTTGAAAGTGCAGAAAAACTAAAAAATAATGTTTAATACTTGATTAATTTGTATTCGAATGAACGATGAGACGTTATTAAAAGTATTGTTAGGTTATTCTTCTTTTTTATTTAAGTGAAAGGAAAAAATGTACAATTTATTAGGGGAAAATATCACTGAGTGAAATACGTCATTCACACTTGTTTACTTATATTTAATGAATAATTTTTATTGAAACATATTAGTAATTTTAATATAATATTATTAAATTTCAAAAAAAAAAAACAAATTGAAAATATGGCAAGTTACACAACACGATATTATAATTATTTCCGTGACGTAATCGATAAGTGATGATCTAGAAACTGTTTTAACGATATTATTTCTGAATACCTTTTTTTTTTAAAATATTAATAATAAATAGAGCACGGATTTTAAAGCAATAAAAAAACTACAGAAAAGCACTAAAAATAAAAGCAATAAAGCTGTATAAACCTTCCAAAAAAAGCTTTAAAAAAAGCATTATAAATTTCATTAAAAACGAACTATACGGTGTTACAACGAAAATTAAACTGTAATTTTGAGTAGATAATTTCTAGAGCAATATCATATTTTTGTGTTTATTGTCGTTTCAAGATAAACTAATCTACTATATACCATACGGTACGTGGATCACATTATCTAAATTACATCGATAAATCAGACGTAACGAGATAAAATCGATTGAGCTAACCATGAGACCTTGGAATACATTATATAATATAAAAATAAATATCAATATTTCAAATACGCTTATTTAGAACATATTTAGAAAAATGTAACCTAAATGCAAAGCATCAATATACAAATTCCGCAAAAGAAAAGTAAAATAAGTAGTATAAATCAAATTTGTAGCTGACATGGCTTCGTTTTTGCGCAATAGAAAATAAAAGCAAACACCTTCAAAATCCGTACTCTAATATTAAATAATCGTTTTTTTCTCTAATCAATTCGTGTCAATTAAAATACAATATTAATCAAAGAGTTCATATAACTGAACGGAGTAAATAAACCAGTGTCCTATTACACCCGTGTTATTTTTTGCACACCCAACAATCTCGGCAAAGCTTATTCTAAGGATTTCTCACTAATGCTTAAAGGACAAAAATCTGATCCCCTCCCCGTATTCGTTCATAGTATTCGGTTATATTTCATTGTTTTACGAAAAGTATTTCAATCTTACGATTGTAAAAATGACATTATTCACATAGGGGGAAGTTAAACTGCAACAGGCGCCCAAACTCATGGATCCAACTGCACTTTCGACGTGGGCGTTTTCTCAGTTTTTCACTGAACTCAATTTGGATCAGACCGCCCTGATTAGAACTACGATTTTTTTTTTTTTTTCAGTCTGCCACGGAATATTTTTCCTCGATATATTTTCTGCCAGTGCGTATTATTATAATGACGATAATGATCGTTTTGATAATATTTGATCGCGTCAACTACACGCGACAACGCCATAACGTCGCGAACGGACGCGATATTAATATCACAATGACAACACTACAGTGCGTCATAACCGCGAGCACAACGATTAGATAAAACTAATTTATAGGAGAGTACACTGTTGTTTTATCGGTTTCGATGACAAACCGAAATTAATGTGCGCCGTATCAGAATAACGGTCGCGATAATAGCCATTGTGTATCGCTTCGTCAATGTGCGTATATCATCGACAGTGTGGGTACATTAATTCACAATGAAAATCCTAACTGTATTCCGGTTTACTGTATAATGATTATAACAACGACAACAACAACAACAACAACAATAGTACATACGACGCGCTCAAACAAACGAAATTAAAAGCCGACGAGGGGGTGGGGGAGGGGTAAAAAAACTTTGCACGGCACAATGCGCACGCTACAGGCGAACGACTGTTCCCTCCGAACGCCCAGAAGCGCATCACGCATTAAACAGTAATTACGTTGATTACGCATTATTAACAAATGTATGAATACGCATTATCGCTCGTATATTGACGCAAATACAGTACGCTCGTCGTACTTGAACGGAGCAGACTACAATGTTAATGTTAAATTCGGTCAAAATCCGCCGTGGATTATGCAATAGTATATTACTTTCCTCGCGGTGGTTCCTCGAACTTTCGCCTTTGTGTTGCTCTATTTGCCGACGTCGTGGTCTTCCTGCATAAAGCCAACGCAATCCGAACGAAATATCCTGCAGTATTACGTCATTATCTTATTTGATGGTTTTCAGTCATTTGGACGCCCACAAAAACGTAATATATATATATATATATATTATAGAATTCTATTCCCCTCCGCCCTGCGCGGTCTGCGTTGAGTTCAAAACGTCTAGTTTTTATAACCGAAACCAAGTACCACGAACTCTTGACTACACAATGCGTTTTCAAATATTATGCCAAATACTCTCCCATTTAGACCCTTGAAGTTTTACAAAACCGCTTCAATTTAAATAAAAGCCTTTGAAAATGATCATTAGATTACAAACACAATCCATAGTGATATAACTGCTGCGAGTACACAAAAAAATAATGCTGCTTCGTGCTTGATGCTTTGGGAATACGAAAATTACATAGTAAAACTAAAAATCAAAATGTCCCAATACCAAAACGGTTTTTGACGAAACGTATACACTTCAATTCCACACAGTAGTACACTTTTAAGCAGTGTATCTGCCTAAATATAACACTTCTCCAGTCATTTTCCTACAGGTTATTTCTGGTGAATTAGTAGCCGTTTCCAGAGGTTGTCATCGTTTTTAGAGCTTTTAATGCTTGAGAAAGATATGTGTACCCCTGGGCTTTGACGTGCCCCCCTCCCAAAAAAAAAAAATATAAACGAATGTGGTGGTCACTCGATGTCACTCGACAAGGAGAAACAATTCTCTCGGAATTCCAATCATCTCCGCCATTTTACATCCATCTAAACCAAGGGTCTCTAAAATTCGAGGATATTTTTGGCTCCATCTTGTACATTTTAAGTGCATGGTGTAAGCATGTACATTGTTCCATTTCGACTTACAACCCTCTCCCAAACTACTTGTATGCTCGAATTTCACATTTTCACGGGAATTGCCGAGTTTAATAACCCCACAAAATAAAATACGTAATTGAATTTAGGAAACCATAAATGGTTTAGATAATTTATATAAAAATTAATGATAATAAAATATCGGAACGATGCCAAGTCAATTAGCGAGAAATTAGACCGTAGTGACGGAACTCATGGGTGTTTTTTTTTTTTTTTACTTTTAATGGCCAAATATTATTGTACCCCCCGATAACCGTCAAATAAAACTCGATTTTATCTCGAAATTATTATTATAACGTAAATATACGAATATGGAGAATAACGATTATTATTCCCCCTTCTTCCTTCACTCGGCACAACTTCGCGAGATTTCCGCGAGACGTTTGAACGGCTGAACAACAGCAGCAGATCCCGGTGGCGTATAATCGGTGGGATAAATAATAACAGGAGATGCATGGCCCTCCACTGTGCTCCGGGGATAAGCGGCCGTGTGCTCGAGGCACATCAACTGGGGAACGGTCCCTCGCACACGTACACACCACTCCCGAGGTTAATTGATCATACATCATTACGTGTTTCGGTGTACGCAAAGTTGTTTAATAAAGCAATTTATGATTGATGAGTTCTGCGGTGTTGGTGTTCCTCACCACCGCCCCCCACCGATCGTTCAAAAGTTCCGGTGGCGTTTCGATACATATAATATAATATATAGGTATATTGCCGGAAAATCGCAAGACACATTTTAAAGACGTTCCGTGACGTAATTATACTTACACCGCACATACGCGCGAAAATCATAATTCAGACGGGTATTTATATAATATTAGATGCAGCAGATTAGTTATAATGATTTACACCTGCACTCCGATTTCGCGAAGTGTTTCGGACGTTTTTATTAATTTACAATAACATTACGTTTTGTTGTCGTGAAATATTTTGGAAGAGGAACTTGTGTTAAGGGTTTAGCAACCACCAGGGCTCAGAGCACTTACTGGCATAAAGCTCCGAGTAAGCGATTCCAGTAGTAGGGATAAAAAACCCTATCGAATGCAACGGTCTACATCATTCGTACGTAAATTAGGCGGAGAATAACATTTGATACAGATCGTTTAATTCCGGACAAAATTTGATGTAAACTTAACGGCCACAATACTTCGACGAAAAAAAAAGGGGTACAGTGACGTGTGGCGTAGTTATAATTATGTTCTGGAAAGAGAGTAGGTTATTATTTAGGCGAATGGAAATTTCCTCAAATTTCCATGCTCCCTATCAGATTTATGTTTTAAATGTTGAGTATAGTAAAGAAGCTATACGTTTTAGTAATAAGGGGTTTTTTTCAGAAAACATTTTTTCGGTTAATAAAATTGCCAAAGCAAAGAAACAAACTAATTATATTCCCGAGATAAATCTTCTTGCCTTTAGTAAAAAAAAAAAAAAAGAGAAAAAAATAGAACAACTTTGTACATGTTGAAAAAAAAACTATGGCTTGTACGAAGTGGTTTTTTGACACTTTAGCTGGTCAACTCAATCAAGTTCATAATTAAATGTATGTAACAGGGACGTGGTCACGGATGGGGAAGGTCATGGATTCAAACTCAAACACCTTCCGTGTACCGTGTTTTGTGTTTTTAATTACTATACATAAATCAACCGGTGAATTATTATTATGCATTCATACTTATCACTGGTTAGTCTAATTTGATAACCGCTAGAAAATATGTGTATGTACAGTTATGAAACGTATTGACTGATATTTTGATAATAATTAATATTCAATCGGAATTTGAAACAGTTATTTTAAAATAAAATTACAGACTGTCTTGACTATGTGCACTATAATTACATTAATACACCTATAATCTTATAAGAAAATACGAAGAAATCGATCAATCAGATACCGTCAAAAATAAATTGAATGAATGATAAAAAACTATACCAATATTTTAGGCTATTACAATTAAATCTACTGTTAATTTAATATATTTTCCATATTAAACATGCACACAAACCAGTATAATAATGCAACTGAGCTTGTGCTTTCAGGTGGGGTGGATATAGACTGTCATGGAATATCGGTGTCACAGGGAAGCTTAAAAAGGCTTAAAAATTAAAAAGCTTTTAAAAGAAAAAACAGAAGTGTGGACACTTTTGTTAATTACTTGTTCTCTGAAAACTCTTTTGTAAGCGTGTCTATATGTATGTTACAAGTATTTTATAATTTTAATGGCTAAAATGGTAGAACGAACAACGATAAAGCCATATTGGTAGTAATAACTAATATACGAGAGAGATTATAAACTATTAGAGAATTTATCATTTTCGAATTTATTGCATTCGGAACTAGGTACCTAGGTACTAGGTAACTAGTTCATGTAGCTCAAAACAAAATTCTTAGTAACCTAGTAAAACTTAATTCAAAAATATAGAATATTATTTGATTAAAACGTGCTTAACTCTCATTATAAATCAAGCTACAAATGTAAAAAAAAAAAATTCAAGGCGGGACGATTGTCATCTTAAGTGTATAATAATTTACCGTCTAAAGGTTGTCATCACGTTTTAGTGCATTCGAATCTTAACATTATATCCGATACTTTGCACATTATTATAGTTCAATAACTGCGCATTATATTCCACGGATAACCATTATCAAAATCCTTCGGCCGACATTTCATTGTATGGACTCACGCCAAACACGAATTTGGATGACGGCGAACACTACATACAAATACGTGGTGCAATATAAATTTAAATGTTGGCTTTCTTGCGTAGTTTTGATTAATAATATTATAACAAACTAGTATAAAATAATGGTTGAAATCAATTCGAGCGCAATTCGGTATTAATCATAGATTTTTTTTTATTGAAAACAAAAATATATACTGGATTTGTAGGTTTACAAATTCGCATTTTTAATACGTCTACATCATGTAACTAGTCTATTTTTCAGCATTTTTATGGGGGTTAAATTTTCTTTTTTTCACAAATTGTTAAACAGTAATTATCGTAGAGTTCAAATAGCCTAAATATTTTAGGGGGCTTAACACATAATATTGATTACGTATACTCATAGTTATTTACTTAATAAGATCTTGATTTAGGGAAGTTTGGGTGAGTTTTGGGGGGGTCTAAGTTCCTCTAAGCCGTCTCCTATATATAATGTACGTCCATGATAATTAACAAGGTACCTAACATTGTTATTCTTGTCTATTCACAAGTCGAAATTTACTACTGATGTAGGTATATATAGATTATATATATTGTATTATATACAGATAGTGGTGTTGGAAAACGGTACGTCAGGAAAAGTGCTGGTTTGTCCAACATCGCAATATTCCTTTGGTAAGTATGCAATCTGCATCATATAACTGATGTACATTTGTGAAATAAATAGGGCGCCGATTTTCAACATTGTAAGAGCGCCGTTTTCTTAGATTTATAATCGATGTAAGTAAGAAAACTGTAATTCCATTGAATCGCAATCTAAAATACTAAAAAAAATAAAAGTAAAATTGTTTATCATATTATTAATGCACAATATTTCGTTGGAGTTATTTGTATGCACATAAAAGCATACTTTATAATATTATAATATTTTAAGAATATTTCACAGTTTTTCGTAACAAAATAATAAACATCTGAAATTGGAAGTTATGGACGTGTCAATCTTTTACAAACGATTAAAAAAAAAAAAAAAAAAAAAATTGAAAACAATTTCCGTTACGACATGACGCCGTTATCGAATTTTCTTTCAAACAATATTATTGCATACATTTCTGAAAATAGATAATAATTATTATTCTTATTGTTTTCCTGGCCAAAGGTCGTCAACAGAGGACACGATGTTTTAGATATTTTAACATAAGGGAAGTGTGATTTAGTACGATTCGAAAAATTAGTTTAAGATTTTTTGTTATTTTATTATCAGTATACATTCTAAAGATTGGTTTTTTTTATTAAATAGTTAAAAATATAATCCTGAACCATAATTAAAATGCAACAAAAATGGTTTCAAACGAAATTTCATAAAAGATTGACTGATTGATAAATACACCGATTGGACCGATCCCTGACGGACGAAATATCTATCTAAATTGCCACGTTGAGACATACTAGAGTACTGGACAATAAAAGATCGGGAAATCCTCGTTTTAAATACTCTTAATATAATAATTATACTAGTCAATTTACGCCAGTTGACAGGCGAATTAGAATATACAACAAGTGGATACTTATACTTATACTTCTAAGGATTTAGAAGTACTCGTCATACGAAATATATGTCGGCAACTAAATATTAAACTTTAGATTTAGTTATACATAATACGGTTAATGTATGGCCAACTTTGTGATTGGATATGCGAAATTTCAATACATACTGCGCGGTATATATAGTATTGTGAGTTGTCTACACTCTTAATTAATACAACCGTATTGAAGTATATTAAAAATATTATAGAAAACAATATGGCGTGCACTGTTTTTCCTGTTGATCTAAACAAGTTTTTGATCAGGAAAAAAACAAGTTGCTTCAAACTTGCAAACTTCAAGAGTCTTTGCCGATGGCAGAATCTTTTTGATGCATTGGATAGGTTATTCTTTTTATTTATTATTATTATTATTATTCGTATTTTTTTCTTTATAATTGGAGGAAATCTGAAAAAAAAAACCAGAATATTTACATAACAACTGTTATTATGTTAAAACTCATCTAGTTTTTTTTATATATAATAGTAGGTATACATACTCAAATAACTCGAGGTACTCGAAATTATCGCCATTATAATAGTGTTGCCTAAGTTGTAAATTTTTTTAAAAAAATTCAGATGTATATTTACTTGCTTGGATAGTTTAATGAATTTTTAAGATTTTCGGTTCCTAGGTTCAAAGTAAAGCGACGAAAGTATCGGATTTTTAAAACTATGTTTGTTTTGTGTGTGTACTTGTAAAAAACTTTTCTGCCATAAATCTTGTTCCATTCAAAATTTTTAACTGATGAGAAAAATTGGCTGTAATTTTTTAATTATTTTTAGTTTATATCTTTGCTATAAACGAAAAATATACGACTAATTATGCTCTTCTCATTTTTTAATCATTTCGTACAGACATAAACTGAATTACTGCATATACACCTATCCCTTATAATTCCCTAATAAAACAGTGGTATCATCTGTGTTAGCATTTCTTTGTTTTAATTTGTTAGAAACAGTATTTGGGTAATCCAGGTTATTCTAATAGTATTTTGTTTTTCTTAACGATAAAATTACCGTTTGGAGCGTCATTTAATTTAAAAAAAAAATAATAATAATAATAAACCTAATATTGTCATCGATATACAATTGTAAAATTGTGTATGCTATATATTGAAACGGATACGCATCAACTTTAATGTACTTACGTAATAAATTTATAATTAAATAATAAAAAAAAAAAAAAAAAAAAACAGTAAATCCATAGTTATTTTATAATACACACTTGTCTATTCCGTTTAAGTGTACATTTTTTTTTTTTTTTTTTTTAGCAAAACTATTCACAAGGAAAAAAATAAATTCTAATTCGCTTCTTTTCGGGGTACACTGTATAACATCTCATTCAAATGCAAATTAAGTCGCGCGAAATACTTCATGCATCTGACAGCGACACAGTACACGAAGTTCCATTAAATTTGTTTTCTCCGTGTCAGCCTGCACTGGCTGTTGCAGCTATACTACGTTTCAATCGTTCCCTTAAATGGTATACACATTTTCGAATTATTTAATTGCGTTATTCCGTCCTTTTCGTCCCGTTCTCGCGTCGATAAAACAATCCTATACAAATATACTCATCAGAGCGTTACAATAATACAGGCACGGATCCAGGAGAGGCGGTATAGAGGCAACCCCCTATTTCGGCCTGTATTAAAATGTGATAATTTTATTTGTTTATACATGTATATTATATAAAATCATAATATTTTGTGTGGTCAACTATGGCCTTTATAATTATTATTAATTATAATTTTATGTTGTTATATTATTTGTTTGGATTCTCACGGAATCGTATCAATAGTGAAAATCGCCGAGTGCTGTTTATGATAAAAAAAAAATAAAAAATATATCAAATCAGATTTTATTTTATTTGTATTGTTTACAAAATATTATTCAATCAGCGCTTTTTTGCCCATCGGTGCTCTATTTGGAAATATGTTTAAAAAAAATTACTTTTAGGTTTTCCTATTTTTTTTAGAAAATGCTTCGATCTTTGAAAAGGTACAAAATGTTTGCCAGGTGGTGCTTTTTATCAGTTCGTCCTTTTTTTTTTTTTTTATTTCTGGATTAGATACCATAGGAAGAAAGGAAAAACACTATTCCGCTCAGAATCGTTTTTTTTGTATTTACAATGATTTACCGTTACATTTGATATTTAAACTAAATTACCCTTTCATCTGACTAAGCGTTATTCATAAGTGAAAAAACCTTATCTACTAGAGCATACGTTTCTGGCACACAAAAAATATACAAGTTGTCCCACAAATATATACGCCTTGAATATCTCCGGAGATAATAAATATAATCAAATTCTGTTTTTTTTTTTTTTTTATTACTCGGAGAAGAGGATTACAAATAAAAATGTTTGAATTTTTTTTTTTTTATTAAAAAAATAACTTTTTATTTTATTATTTTCAGAAAACTATAAGATAGACAATCTGTGAAGATTACTTTTCTGATAATTTTAATGTAACACACATTTATATCTGAAGAATAGTTTCTATGTAACAGATATTTTAAATTCTACTAATCCGTATGAAAACCGATGTTATCTAGGGAATAACCTAACCGCGTTACGCGGTAACGTCGGTTTTTAATTTTCCGAAGATAAAGTTATTTTTAAATTTTTTTTAAAAAAAAAAGATTAATTTAATTCAAATATAAATATTTGTAATCATCTTCCCTGTAAGTAATATAAAAAAAAAAAAACAGAATATGATTATTTTTATTATCTTTGGAGATATCCAAGGGGTATAACTTCGTGAGACAGGCTGTATTACAAAATCCAGTGTAGATTTGGAACTGAGAATCTTTTTCTTTCAAATGACAGAATTGCTGAACCAATCTTTCTTTACTTGTAATTTTTGTCTTAATTTATATTTCTTTCTCTTTCCATACTTTATTTTTTAATGACAACCTATTTTCCTAATATAACTTCATCGAAGAGCTTATCTTGATTTATATTATATTTTTTTAATCTATAGCTTAGAATATCTGAGGCTTTCAAAAAATATACCCATTTTAATTAATTTGTATTCATCCAATAAAATTTAAATGCATAACCAAAATCTTACGTTGATAAAAGATAATTATATGATGATATGTTATTGAATATTATTTTGTGTTTCGTTATTCAATAATAAATTGATTTATATTTTTTCCAAGACTCCCAGTAATCGGGAAAAAGTGAATAATCGGCCGTGATACCGGTACGTGTTCATAAAACTTAAATTTTTCCGATCAAAGTAGAACGTCTAACAAGCCTAATTATAATATACGCCCAGATATTATACAATGTATTATATTCTCGTAAAACATAGGTAGGTTATTTCGTTAGGTAGGTGAAAAAATGTTACTTAGATGGGATACGTATTTAATAGACTTTTAATATAAAAACTAAAGACCAACTATGATAACAAATGGTTGACCTAATAATATTTCCCTCTATAAATTTCGTTTATTTTGATATTTATTCATTATTATTATGTAAAACTTTAAACTCCCATTTCAACCTAAATACCAAAGTTTACATTCTTAGTAAAGTAATTTTGTCATATTGCCTGTTAGTTAGACTAAGGGAGAAATGCTGATGTGGCGTTCTATTAAGAAGACGCCGTACAACTGCACGACAGTAAATTTTCATTCAACGGGAACAACTATGTGCTGTTAGTTTTAGTATTAGAATAAATTTACCCATTATCAAAAATAAAGATATGAACATTATCTACATCGATTCATCGGTTTTTTTTTTTTAGTTATTTCAATATTTAAACGGGATAAAATAATTTTTGAATCGTGAACCGTGATAGTTGACACATAATTCGCTTAAATAATGGCTTAAAAATTAAAAGTACGGAAAAAAAACGACGACACGAGGGCACGGTGCATGCAATGTTCTTTATTTTTAAGTTTGGCAATAAGTCAATTCACTCTAATATTAAAACTAATAGCACAGAATTGTCCATATTGAACGAAAATTTGCTGTGTTTCGTGGTTATATATTACGACGGAAACAACATATTCGACTATCACGTCCTCTTAACAAATCGGATCGAATTCGAGTCGAGGAATTACCAAATTTTTAATCCACTACTGCTTAGTTAAAATATCGTTACTGGGTTGTTTTATCTGGTAGCCAAAAATAATAATCCGGTAATGAAAAGACGATCGATATAAATCAGAGGTTCCCAAACAATAGTCCGCAAGATATTGTGTGGTGGTCCACAAACAATACCTATGAACTTTAAAAGTATTTTATTTTTCCTTCGGAACCTGACACAAATACCGACGGTTGTGTATGGTTAACTTTGAAAATTTTAACTTAAAGACGAATTTTATCGGTATTTCCTAGAATATAATGGTTTCTGAACGACAGGTATCCGAATCACGATTCAAAACCCTTTAATTGTTAACTTCGATGAGGTACCTGATCATAACCAGGAAGATTGGATAGAGTTACATAACGACCGAAACTGTAAGGACACGTTTGAATCTTCCATGTTTATCGAAGAGTTTTAGTGTAAGAGAGCAATTGAGAATCCTAGGGTTTGAGAAGTCACATTAAAATATTTAGTGATGTTTTCAACAACTTATTTGTGTGAACAAAGATTTTCCGGACTACTCTATAATAAAAATAAACAAAGGAACAGGTTGGACGTCATTAAAGACATGCGTGTAGCTTTGAGCAGTATTCCCCCAGGAATATTTTTGTTGTTAAAAGAAATGCAAGCACAAAAATCACATTAAATTGTTTTTATAACAGTAATTTATGCTAAAATTGTTAAATTATAAACATTATTATAAGGAATAACCTAAAAAGAATTTCATTATTTTCTATTTATTTCATAATCTAAATTCTAAATTATTTGAAAATAATTGATTCTTATTTATAAGAAAAATAAGGTCTACAGTTAAGGTGGTCCGGACGTACCGAAAGTTCTCTGACTGGTCCGTGGTGTCAAATAAGTTAGGGACCACTGATGTAAATAAAACTATTTTCGAGCCGAGTCGACATATTATTGTTTTTATCTATATTTTATACAGAAGTGTATACAAATAAAAATGTAAGGTATTTTGTACATTAAAAATGACCAGAAATATTATGTTAACTCACCCGGAACGTATTTAAAGTCAGATTCGAAAAGAAAATAATTTTAATTTCGATAACATATTATAATAATTTCGAATTTTGAATTATGATTTAAATTTATTTTCACCGTGGAGGAGTAAGGGAGCGATGTAGTGATAAACGCCATAATAATATCCGTGTTTAGATAATAAGGGAAGGTAACCTGTACAATTTACTAGAAAACTTCGTAAATATAATCGACCGTGATAAATCCATCACTGCATATAATTATTATATTTTCACGAGTTTTGCTGTTGGTAAATCGTCGAGAAAATATCACGCGTGCCGTCGTATCGAATTATTTAACATTGAACATGACATTTAATTATTACAATACCGTTATCTCCGTGATACTGTTTTGCGATTATATTGTACACTGCGGACGTTATCGGAGGATTTTCGACAGCACAGGATAATATTTCGTATTCCGCACGTTCGCGTTTCGTGTCGACGATAATACGCGTTTTGCTTTGGAATTCGCTTGTTTATCCCGTCATCGTATAAATCGAATCCTTGAACTTGTAGTGTTCCAGGTACCTATATATTGTATAAGTATTCTGCGTCTTATAAGTAAATGTGTTTTTTTTTTTGTTTTTCTATTATTAGTCTTTTGTATTTCGAAACATTTCTGAGAACAACCGATTAATATTAGGAATTGCGTCTGACTAATTTTACACGTTTTTATAATATTATAGGGGAGAATATTTTTTTTTTAGGTGTTCCGTTAAAAAATGTCCATATTACGGAATACCTATACCTAACGTTGTAGCAGAGGCGCTTAGCTGAATAATAGTTACAAAAATAAATATGATTTTAAATCCTGAGTGGAGCGAAGAAACTTATGGTTTTACAAAGATGTTTATTTTTTTTTTCCAGTGGATATTAATTCTACCAGCAATTTATCTACCAGGTGATTTACAATGATAGCACTTTTTATAAAAGGAAAACTGACTGAGGAGGTACTATTAAGGGAGGTAATTTTTTGATTTTTCCAGAAGTTTTCCCAATAAATGGGAAAATAAGTACAACATTAAACAAATATTATTTAAGAAAATAATATGTAATATCCATGTTATTATTTTACCATAATATGGCATGTATATTGTTGACAAAGCAACACTATCAAATGAGTTCCAATCAGAATCGTTTTTTCGTAAGCAATGGTTTATAGTTGCTTACAGATAAATATTAAATTGCCTTCTGTATCCTACCTTCCCAACTTCTCACCTACAACTGTAGCCCGACCACGTGCAAAGTTGCCAGGCTTTTTTAATACTGTTTCGGTTTTTGTGACCTAAGTGGTATGAACGTAAGCGATCGTAATGATAATATTATATCTTGATAAATTTTTAAATTTTGTTCAACATTTTGAAAGTATTCACATTATACATGTGATTTTTCAACGAAATGTTGAGAGTATACGGCGTATGAGTAGTATAAGTACAAACTATAGAAACACCACTGCATATAGCCTACAAATTTTGACGTTCTGCAGATTGAAATTGGCGTTTAATCATAGATAACAAAATTTTAAATATTTAAGCTACTTAAAAAAAAAAAAAACGAAAACTAGCATGGATGTAATAACAATTTATTTACAAAAAAACTACGTTCGTGTCTCGAAAACATTTTTTTGTTTTTAAATGTTGGTATTTTTTTCTGACTCCAATTTCAATCTAAACACCACAATTTATTTAAGTATAGGAGAAAAAGCGTCACAAACGGACCTGACCTTTTATAATGTATTATAATAAATAATATTAATAAATATTTTGTTTATTCAACCAGCCTGGGAGGAAGCTGCATATCCTGCCCTCTACCCCTGTGCGCACGGTTATGACTATATTATTAGTATATACTTTTGCGTTCCGGCCAGAATACACATTTGTAAAATTTTTTTTTTAATTGGTAGTTGCAAAAAGGTTCAAAGTGGTTTTATTTAATACTCTCCACTCATACGTATATACGTATTTTATATTACGGACGTAAATTATGTAAGTGTGCAATTTATTTGTTCGTTAATCGCATTACAAAATCGAGTATAGGTACCTTTATTTATGTACAAAATACATAAATTGTATAGGTAAGTATGTATATAAAAAATAAAAAAAACGGAATAAATTATTCGAGCTGACGGTATTTACCGAAAGGAAAATATTATAAACATCAAAGAGAGTCCGCGGATCTTTTGAGTTGTTGAAATTGTATCGTTCAAGAGGACGTGCGGAAGCAAAGTGCCTTCCGACCTGCATAAAACATTTAAATCACGTGAAATTATTAGTAGAAAAAAATGTCGATTGATTATTTAGAAAAAATACAGAATGTATAACAAAAAATACGAGCATTTTTGGTATACTATTGATAATGAGTTGAATTATTCAACTTGAATAACTAAACGATTTTATATCGCCAATGAATTTGTTGTCTCTGGAATATTGTCATCCACTAATAATCGTATATCGGATGGTTTTTTTTTTCACTAAAATCGTTTTAAACAGTCCTTTTTTTACTGTTTTCCACAAACATGTTTGTGAACAAATATCACGATTACACAACAAAACAATATAAGTACTTGTTATTATGACAAGTCTGGATTAACTGTAAATATAATTACGAGTGAATTTGAATATAGTATTCTTTTCCAGTTATCTTCTCTGTCGTTAAACTTGCCTATACACAACCCCTTTAATACATATAATCTTTTCACAAAACAAAACGATTATGCCCCGATGCTGCGGATAGACCGTGACGTGAATAATTCTTCCATAATGTGATAAAATATACTTATACATACCGTGTTGTCTGTAATGGTTTGATTTTCTTTATATTTTTCCTTTTTTTTTTTTATTTTTTTTTTTATCTGGTCGAGGTCGTAAGGTCACGCAAGAGGAACTAAAATATTATTATTGTGTTACCGACCTCGTCCCGTCCTTCCTGCCACACACACACACACACACATATACTTGAATCGAACTATTGAAATTCCGTGGCACACACAAATGCCTAACGGCTATAAATAACTTAAAAATATTGAATATTCTGCCGCGTCTAGAAAGAAGTAATATAAGGTATTCGGTAAAAATTTCAAGTATTTACCTACGACTAAAAAAAAGGTAAAAAAAACAGTGATTATATTTAAATTTGATTTATATCTGTACGAAAGGATAAATCATTGAGAACGAAATAACGATTCCGAACGGAGAATTATAAGTCATATTTCTTCCGTTATTGCCAAGGTAACCCGGAAATCCTCAAAAATTAAACAACAAGTCAACAAATTTCACGGTTTTCCCAATTATTAAAAAAACTACACGGGAAATCAAAAAATGATTACCACAATGAGACAATTAGACAAAGTTTTCTTTTGGAAAAGATGCTATGTACGCTTGATGATCGGAGTAGTACTGTCTGGTAGACAAGTTGTATAAATAAAGACAAAAAAAAAATAGGTCGGTGTAATCACTCGCCGTAATAAAACTAACATACTGAATCGAAAATAACAGAAAACGTAATTGCGTAAATATTTTCGAAATTCCAGCGTTTTTTTCCCTCTTATTAGAATAACTTGACACAATTATATGCAATAGTAATGTAGTATATCCAGACAACAATAATTTGTTCAACGTGTTATATTATTGTTTTAGAGTTTACACGATCGTCACCGTCGTTTGTGTTGTTATAGTGTTATGTCGATACATTTTACTACAGGTACGTTTACTCGGCAGAATGTGTTACGCGGTCGCCGACCGTAACAAGGGTAACGCACTACCGTCGCCGAATTGATGCGTTTATTTTATAAAATTTATTTAAAATATTCTTGTGAAATTCACGTTTTTCCGGGCCTTCGAATGGAATGTCCGTATAACGAGCCCAGCCAGTTCTAATAAAGTTTTGTTTTATATTTTAGAAGACTCCTGTGTATAAAATTTTTATGTGTTCAAGTATAAATACGGTTTCTCGAGGTTACTTAGCGTTCTGTAGTACTTATCGGACGAATTGACACTTATGTATTCAACTACGAGCAGTAGTTGAAACATAGAACTGCCGAGAGCTGGGACAAGAGAATTGATGTTAGAAAGCCGCGGTGCATTGCCCTGGCCGTCTGGTCAGTAAACCCAACCACTGAGTTCTAGAGTAAATTTTTTGATGTTGAAACATCAGTGATCTGATAATCTTGATCTAGTTATGTTGTTTTGTTGTCGCGTACACAAGATTATTTCTTTGATCAGTATCCGTGTCCGTGTTTTTGTTTATGGACCTAATTTATAAGACGTAAACCCCAGGACGTTCGTCGTATTTGGATCAAGTTCGTAAAGGAAAAATCTATTTAAATACAATTTTTGAAAAAAATCCTATGGGTTTTTTAGGTTTTTATTTTGATCCTAGATTTTTGCACCCCGCTGGAATGAGATTTCCCGTTTAAAATACTCGTATTCCATATGACTTTAACTCCTATGCATTCAGTGTATCCAAAAAAATCCTAAACCAATAATAAACAACAAATTGCTATTACGACCATTTTTAGAGCAAAAGGAAAAATTACTCGGTTTTCCGGAGTTGAGCATTTTTTTTAACTGGTCACCATCTATATGAAATCGCAGTAAAAATCCGAAGAAATTAAAAAATTCCGCGGGAACGTTTTTCCGTCGTTTGGAAACTCTGATTCCCGAAGAAAAAAAAAACTCAAATAACGATACACAATACAACGGGGGATCAAGGGGATGTGGCCGCCGCGTGCACTGCTCCCCCCGCAGCGGCCGTGGCGTTTTCGAAAGGACCGTGCGGACGAGGGCCGCGAAGTATATTTTATAGCCGCGCTGCAGACGGTCGCCGGCCCGTCGGCCGACCCGCGGTTCCGACGGTCGCAAGGCATCGCACGTACGCCCGGCCGCGATTTCGTATTCATCGGCGACGTTCCGCACGGGCTCCGCCGCCGGGACACGGATAATTAGGATACGGGGCGCGGGAGAACCGCGCTTGGGACAACGGCGACGGCGGCGGGGTCCGGGTCCCTTTTCCCCGTAATTTCCGAGTGAATCGCAATGTGCCGGCGCGACGCGTCCGTACACCGGCGGCGGTTCGTGGGGGGGGGGGGAATAGGCGCGGTGGGGAGGTGTGAGGGTAGATGGGTCGGGAGCGTGGGCGCGAGCACAACAAAACATGTATTAGTATAATGAAAAAATATATACGACCGAAAAAAAAAAAAAGAGCGAGGAGAACAAATAATAGAAAGAGAGAAAAAAAAAAAAAGCGTTTTTCATCGCGTCACGTCCGCGCGCGACGCGGCACCCGGTCTCGCATTGAGTGTATAGTGCGTAGCGGCACGAGGTCCGCATTGTTTGTCCCGCTGCTGCTGCCGGTGTGCCGGTGCAGGTGGTGCGCCGCTGCAGCGTTCGCGGGCGCGACACTTACGCCGCCTAATTTGACGGGTACCTCCGAAGCGTGCACGTGGCGCAAAACGACTTTTGAACGCGGCGGACGCGGGTTTGCTCGCGAAAACGCGCGTTTTTTTTTTTCCACTCCGCCTTTACACATATCGCATAATAAACGCGCCCGGTGGCTCGCGTCGAAGAAAATAAATATAGAATTGTTGGGTGGGGGAGGCGGGAAGAGGAGGGGAAACAACCGATAAAAACTTATACTCGTACCTATAACAGGGCGGCGCCAGGAATACGATGGCAAATAATTTCAAACATGTTTACCAGAAGTTTTATAAACCGTAGAAAAAAAACCCAAACATATAAGGGACCTATAGGATAGTCTGTTGATAATGTAAAATAGCGTTTCAAATAAAGTACCGGCGGCGAAAAATCGACATATTTTAAGGTAGCTAAGACGTGAAAAATGTGAATTAATTTTAATAGGTAACCGAAAAACAACAAGACTTTGACAAAACAAAACGCATCTTTGTGAAAATAATGGCATATCGCGTAAACTCAAAAATCTAAACCTTACATCTGTATAAAAGAAGAGATGAGAGTTCACAACACGACATTTATCTAACCAATTATCCATTCTCAGAAAAAAATCATAACTACGTCACTGGATCTTATAAGTAATTAGACGAACATACTTCTCACCTGGGTGGACCGGTTTCCGGTTTTTCGAATTCATTATGAAAACAGTTGGGAAAAATAAAAAATAACCTTCTTAAAGCATTTTAACCACCCAGGAAAATGCCTTTTCAGAAAAAATTCTACATAAAATTCTATAATTCTATTCTTACTTCGCAACAAGATTTCTGGTAGAATTTTTGTACACAATGTAAAAATAGAAAAAAATAAACACCTTTTTAAAACCAAATTTTTCCCTCGCTATACTAAAACGAGGAGAAATCTTGGTGGAGGTCCGTGAGTCTTGTAAGCTCGGCAAAAATAACCGGGGGTTGTAAATTTACAAGAAGAGACGAATAACATAGATATACGACCGAGAACGGTAAAAACGCGAAACGCTTTTTAATCATTATAATATTTCGATTTTGGGTTTCGGTTATTTTTAAAACCAAAAAAGCACAAACCAAGCGGCTCTCATCCGTTTTTTGTTTGTTCCCGTCGAAAAAGTCTCACGTAACATCCCAAAAAGCCCCGGTACTTGATAGCAAAAAGTTGGTCACGAAATTTTAATAAAGAGTCTCCAATAATTATTCAACTCCCAATGAAAAAGTTATGTATGCAATTTACACCCTAAACCATGTTATACCCTTTTGTGATGTTTTTAACACATTAAATAAATTAACATTTATTTATACATGGGAGTATATTCAATAGATTTGCACAACATTATACATATCTACATAAAGAAGTTATTTATTAAACGAGAAAAACATTAGACTAGTAGAGTACGGTTTAACGCTCAATAATATAATTCTGTACAATACGAAATGACATGGTGTCTAATATTAAAAATATTATTCAGACGAAGCAACAAAACGTTTATGTGAAAAAATGTACACAAATAGGTAAATAACAAAACCGATCGCAAGTAGTTGGAGAGGATTTTACCTGTGGGTATTGAATGAGTGCTGCTATGTGTGTATAAAAACACCGACAAAACTGCATTGTGATTTAAATACAATATATTATTTTACATTTACAATAATAATTGAATTTTAATTGAGAAAAAAAT
This sequence comes from Cinara cedri, assembly GCA_902439185.1. Classification (NCBI taxonomy): domain Eukaryota; kingdom Metazoa; phylum Arthropoda; class Insecta; order Hemiptera; family Aphididae; genus Cinara; species Cinara cedri. The sequence goes on along the minus strand of CABPRJ010000961.1, from coordinate 29,683 downwards.
TAATTTCAATTTTGAATTGGCTCTCACAGTGACAACGTATAATCATAAAAAAAAGTATTCAACATTATGACAGTTATGAGCGGTTATGTGATAAGGGAACGGCTCAGAGGTTTCTCAGTTGTCGTAAAATAATACAAATTCGTTATTGATAGGTTATCGGTAACCCGACTCAGTTACATACCAACATACTGCACATGCAATAAAACACTACCCAACGTGATTTTGGACCAAAAGATCTGAATTTATTTTCGATAAATTTCTTCCATTCGCTTGCAATAATTTAACAATTTAACAATTAAATATTACAGTATTTTGTATTGATATATTTCAAATTTAAATAAAGGTATAGAAATTACGTTTTCGTGTTGTTATCGTTAATTCTTATGGTTATCCGTCTCACCAGTTCCGGACGGCTGCCTCAAACCTCGTGACGCTCGTATTTATTTTTAAGTTGAAAATGGCTCAAATGGTTTAAAAATTTCACCTCGTCTATAAAAGACAACTTTAAAGTTGTCGTCAAAATTTCAATTCTCCGCCAATATTTTTAATTTAAATTCATTAAAAAAACAAAATTGAAAATAATAAAAGCATCATTTTCGTGAATTTTCTCGTTTTTCCTACGTTTTGTTTCCGATTTTTTCCAATTTAAAAACGTCTGGGAAAATTAAAAAAATTTAACTCATAAAGTTACTCCCAGGGAAAATTCCCTTTCAGAAAATGATACACTTGATACTTCGGAGCAAGATTTCTGATAGAAATTTTGTACACAGTATAAAAAAAAAAAAAATAATAAACATCAAAGTATCAGCTTGGAATCTAAAACTTAACAATATCAAATTACTATAAATTAAACACAAATACCAGAATATTCTAAAAATAGTACCATGTAATAAAGTTTTAATAAGATTTAAAGTTTTTAAGTATTCAGGGAATGTTTCAAATCTCTAAGATTATTTTCCATTGAATTACAGCAAAAATTAAAATAAAAGTTAATTAAATTGTTTACAGCTTAAATATTTTACATTAAAGTAATTCAGGACCAGTAACTATATTTGTTCCACACATTTTTTTACTATAACAATTTTCAAATTTGATATCAAAATTCTAATAGAAAAAAAATATTACATTAAAATCAATTTTTTTTTTTTTTTTTACCGCAAAGTACGACTTCTAATGAACCTTCTGTTCAATTTTCAAGCATTTTTGTTTTATCCAACGAAATCCTACTAAATAAAAAATATTTACAAAACTAAAATGCCTATAAAAAGCTCAACAACGGCATAAATGTTTTTATAGTTTTACCACGTCTAGAAAAGGTTAGCATAAGTTTTCTATCCAAATTTTAAGTCATTATGCCCGTAAACCGTTTTCATTGACAACAATTGTAATTATATATTTGCGAATTCCATTAGAAGAATCTAAATAAGTTCTATTATACTATCATAACTCTGTGATCTTTTCCCGCTCAAATGTTAAACATCCTACATAATTTAAATTACTATCTCACAATGAATATTACAGTGTTTGGATTGGTCAAAATAAATATTTCATTATCTTTTATCTTATCGAATTAAATAATTTCAATTTATCCAAATATTTTTTTCAGATATATACATATATATTTTGTTTTTATTAAAACATGAACACATTTTTAACCACATCTCTTTCGAGACATTCTTAGGTATGCATGCAAAAATGACGTGGAGTATTCGAATAGAATTAATGGGATGGATGGTAAATGGAAAGCTCGTTTCCTCAGGTAAACATAATTCAGCATGTCACTGAGCTAGCAAATGACTTGTTCCCCGTGAATGTTTCTCTCGCTTAGGTGTGCAAAAAAAATTCTATATTATAATTTGAGATAATAAACGGTCCACGATACTGCGTCGTCATCGTCGTCGCGGTGACCTGCCGATTGTCCTTTTTACTGCCGATAAAAAACAGTTCTTTTATCGCACTGTAGATTCCTCCCCCCCACCACCGATCATAGATTTATTTCTCTCTTACGTTTTTTTTTTGTTTCCGGTTTTTCTTTTACTCCGTCATAAAAAAATACGACTTCCATGTGCTGCAACGCATATGACGTTTATATATATACAGGAAAATCGATACAAACACATTTGCCTTGCTTCCCCCTCAATCTGCCTTAACGAAAAATCTTCGGTGTTTATACTCCGCCACCGCCACCGCTATACGAAAACTATAATATTACAGAAATTTTACACTTTTTAACAACGAATTTATACTTTGATCATTACATGCCAAATATAGTATATTATCTGGTGGTTATGTTTAGGTCAGGTTAGGTTAGGATCCGTAACCGTACGTGGAAAATATTTACATCATCGTGTAAATTCGAAAGGGATCCCGGCTGACCTAAATAATTTGAATATCGTTTGATGTTTTGTAACTGGATAAATATTACTTAGGTGTAGTATAATATGATGTAATCCGGTATAGACGTGATGATGGTTAAAAGAAACGGAGCTTATTCAAATTGCATATACATTTAACTATGTATAATTGCATTTGCGGTTTTTATGAAGATATTTTAACGTACTTACTGCATATTTAGTTATAAGATCTGAATCGTTTGGTCGTTAAAACGTAATAAAAAAAAAAAAAAACCATCGAGACTTAATGGGAGGGGGGACCCTAAGATTATTCAGTTTATTCGCCGGTAACACAAAATATTTTATTCCCTAATAATCCTCACACTATTTATTCCAAGCCTACGTTGTATTAAAAAATCGACAATATTCCAGAAAAAAAGATTAAGTTAGGTACACGAGAAAATTAATTATTTTTACCTATTGTAGTATACATTTAAAATAAAAAACACACGAGCAGCAAACCTTATCTTTAAAGTCAAACGTCCTACGCTCAGTACCTAAAAAGAAAATGGAAAAAAACAGAAATCATATTTATTAGATAATTCGTTAACAAACAGAAAAAAATAACTCGCATTATATCAAAACGCTCAGTTCAGAAACTAAAAAAAAAAAAAAAACCGATATTTCACGCTTTTAACCTAACCGTAAACACCGAGTATATCGGGAATGGGGGGGGGGAACTTACTAAATCAGACTATATTAATTGACGTATGAATATATTCATGTATTTTAATTTATCTGAATCTCACAGATTTGATTTGATTGCTGCTTAAATTATCAAAAATATAATAGTAAAATATGTTAACAAAGTTAATACTTTCTGAGTTAATGAGTGCATTGTCGACAGGATTGATCACCCTGAAGTGTACATAATATTATTTTACTACTACTGCGGATTGTTGTAGGCAATATATGCACAATGTTGTCCTATGCATACGTAAATTTAAATACAATCATAGTATAATACATTGTGTTCTAATAGTAATAGTCATATTAATAGTTAATTTATTATTTATTCATTTATTTTATATTGTTATTGTTCAATAACACGCATATGGCCATACTTTTGGGCGCAGTGGTTCGTTCAATATCTTGAATATGGACATGTTTATATGTATAAATCATGCCGTTAATTGCGGTAAGATAGTCTTGCGATTCTTTTAGACAGTCCGATTTTACGCAAATAACTGTTGGAGTTGATCCCATTAATCGCCGAAGAAAAATGTACGGAGAGTTCCATTGATCCATGGATTATTTTTTGATTTCAGAAAGTCTCCAACGAGATTATTCGATACCAACTAAACCCGTGACGATAGTACGAGTGAAGATTTATTTATTTTTTCTGTGGACAATTTGTGTACCGTCAATTTTGCTCCATTTTTAATAATAGCACTTATTCTGAAAAGAAATCTGATCGGCGTGTTACTTTAGGGAGAGAATTTTTCGATTCTCTTATGAGGTTTCTCAATAAATGGGAAATACATGGAAGAAATCGGAAAATATGTGCAATATTAAACAAATATTATTAAAGAAAATTTGTAATGTAATTATTTTACCATAATATGACATATATATATATATTGTTGACAAAGCGACACTATCAACCGAACTTCGTTCAGAATCGTTTTTTTGTTAGCGACAGTTAATCGCTGCTTACAGATGAACATTAAATTCCCGACTATATCCTACCTTATCAACTTCTCACCAGCAACAGTGGCTGCACCCGTTTCTATTATCCTAGAACAGTTTTTTATCATGAATAATTATGATTCCCAAACAATATAGGTAGGACGACGAGACAAGCAAAACTTGTTTATATTTTTTAGGCATGTACATAATATAATCTACCAATGGTATCTTCTTTATTTAAAGCATTTCGTGACATATTCAACGATTCATCCCTAGGTACTTTTTTAGTTTTTTTTCCAGATAACACTTTTTAATAAAAAGGCTCCAAATCGTTAGAAACACGCTTTTAAAAATACAGATACAAGTAGTTAGTATTTACTTATTTACTTATTAAGTTAGTATTAGTACTTTACCTAGAAGTTGATACTTTAGTTAAATAAAATATCTAGATTTCCAACAGCTTTTTTACAAAACTAAAAAAGAACTTAAAACTAATTATGTTACTTGTATTGATTTTTGGTTTACCTTGACTACGAAATAAACATCCACGATTTACACTTTTATTAAAAGTTCCTTTTAAAAATTAATTCGTTCCCGTTCCTCGTTCATAAAAGGAACTCGTTCCCGTTTCTCGTTACTTAAAAAAGGGAATTAGTTCCTTCAAGGGTTCTTTATTTTTTATGAATATGCACGATAAACATTCCTAAGAAAAAGATACCGAGGACGGGTGCAGCTACTGTTGTAGGTGAGAAGTTGGAAAGATAGGATAATTCAAATTGTAAGTTATTCTTACTTCTTATATTCTATCTGTTTAAAGTCCTAAAAAATAAAATCAAATTTATTTGCTAGTTCCTACCTAAAAAATCAAACATCAAAAAAAAAAAACATATAACTTGAAAAAAAAAATTCATCATCAATTTACTCAAAATTCAAAAAAAATATTTCATTAATTATAAAAAAAAAAAAAAATATTACACTGATATTTTGTTTTGTTTAAGAAGTAATAATTTTTGAAACAAATCATCAGTTAACTTGTGTATTTTTACAGTCATACCATGAAGTCATGAAGTATGCATTGAACAATACTATCACTAAAATAACGTGTGTTTCATTTTTCTTTTTCCTATGAAAGAAATTAATTCCTTCTAACATTGATATATTTATACAATTAAGGTTTTAAATTTAAATTTTTTTTTTTTTTTTTTATTATTGCGCTTTTTGCATTAAACCAATATTACATACAACAAAATATAAATTACTTATCAAACATTAAAATTATTTCACAAAAGCGTGTAGGTGATAGTGAGTAACAAAAAATAATTTAAATTTAGTAAAATTTCAATAATACGTGACATATGAGGTTTTTTTCTAAACAGGTGACTCACTCTCAGCCCTGAAAGAATAGTACACCCTATGTATTTTATCATACACAGCTAAAGTGATTTGGTATCTACTAAGTTTTTTGATTAAGGCAGGACAAGCGGATGGGTGGTACAATAAAATGTTTACATCTCAACAATTTCAAATTCGTCACGCCACTGTACATTCACGAGCTATAAGTTTAAAAAAGAATATAATTGGATTTTGTGTTTTATTTTATGCAGATTTGATAATTTATATAAGTTGTCTCTTGTTTTGTCTGCACTGGTGAACGACATATTTCCCTAATGCAATTACTTAGCTCTGGAAATATGTGAAAGAGAAGAAGAGATAGAGCTGTGGTCATTTTGGAGCGTTTTTCAATACGTAGATTTAAAAGTATACTCACTATACCACTGGTTATGCCTATAATATTATATAATAATTATAATTATTATTATTATTATTATTATATTATTATAATTTAGTCATTAGGTATAATTATAATTATGAACCTAGAAATAATTTATTCTTCGATTCCCGTTATAGCGTGTTTCTATTGATGATGCGGCCAGTGGAAAACTAAGCACCCCGAGGCTCCTTTTTGGAAAATTATCTTTATCCTTAACTCCTCCCTTTTATGAATCATTCCTTCATACACCACCGATATAAACGTAGGACTTTTAAACATTAAATTTCACGAAATATAACGAATATTGTATTGAGTACCTATATAAATTAATATGGCATGTTATATTATTACATTATTATTAGGTACCTATAGCTTGTGAAAATCAAACGATCGAAAATGTATTGGATTTTTTGGCTGAAACTATAATACAGACATTGTGTGTCAAATTTCGGCATGGCTTATTAATTTTAAAATGATGTTTATCAAACACTGTTTAATTAATTACTATAGCTGGGGTAACGAATATCATCGTGAGAGTAGTGATTATAATTTCAAGGTTTAACTTGTCAATTTACATCTGGATGTTCGCTCATCACTACTCTGCAGCCGATATTGTCTATTATTATTACTGAACAGATAATTCTGGAGATAATAATAATTCATTATAATTTACAGCATAAAAACGTTTTTTTTTTTTAATATGTAAACTACAACGTAATTTTTTTTGTCAGTTTTTTTTTAAAATATTTAAATTATAAAACAAACGATTAGATTATCTATTCACCTGACAGCACATTAAATTGGTAGGTATAGGTACTGCAGCAGTCTATTTCGAGTTTTTTTCTCGAGTCGCTCCACAAAAATAAATCGTTTAGAGAGTTGAATAAGAATAATAATACTTTTTTTTTCTCACATAAAAATCACAAGTATACTTTTTTTTTTAAATTATACATATCTCAACTTAAATGCAATAGAAATAAATATACTCAAAGTAGATATTTTAATAAATATTATTTACAACATTCGTTTTAATTCGACGAATACATATTATATAAATACAATGTTCTTAAATAATACATTATTAGTATTTTACAATAATTTACGATAAATACATGTTAAATATAAATATCTTAATGTAAATTAAGTATAAATGTCAATAAATTATTTTCGCATAAAATTATATTTATCAAATAAAACGTTACAATGTACTCCTGGAGTATGGATCGAAAGGGGCCAATGCCACTTTTTGGTGAAAATGTGTTATATGGCCAATCAAGTGAAATTTGTTGCTATTTCTAGTGCTAAATGGGGGCATTTAAACAAGTATTATTGTGAGATTTTAGAAGACCAATGTTGTTAGAAAAATCTCTATTGCAATATCAAAAAGGCCGAAATATGGTTTATTCTTGATTTCCCAAAATGTATTTAAAGTTAAATTGGTCTTTAATGGCCCAAACCGCGGACTTAAAATCGATAAATCGTGTACGACTCTGTCGAAGCACACGGTAAACGATAGTATAAGCTCGCTCGGAATCGAATGGCATTTTATAGACGGACTGATAAGCCACTACGACCGTATTGTCTGTATAATATTCAAAATGTCCGAAATATATTATGATTTTCGAACAACAAAATATGTACGACTTTTTTTTTGGTTTGTATTGAAATCGAGCGTAAAATTTACACGACGCGTAACAGTGTAATATTATTAAGGGGTGTGTATTATACCTGCAACTACCTACTCTTTTTAATGGATGTTTCGGCGACCGAGTTATGTCGGATTGGGCGAGACCAAAAAAAAAAAAAAAAAAAAAACGAATTCGCTCCCCCTCCACATCACCAACACGTTCGCATATTAATATAATATTCATACCGTGTTTTTTTTTTTTCTTTTCGTTTTTTCGTGTTTTTTTCCTCGAGTATTACATAAAAATCTCGTTTGTCTGCGAAAACGGTCGCGTATATATTATACTTAAACGCGAAATATGACCTCTTGCGCTTATCGCGCGCCAAGTCCCGGGCGCAATATTTATTTACCCAGACTCGGGCGAACGCAATAATATCCGTATACTCCGCTGCGTGGCGTTATAATAGAGTAATGCGTATAATATAGAGGGTAGGTACTCGCTTATATACACTGTTACACGAAGTAATAGAACGATAATACTATATTGAATTAAAATGACGACGATCGGTGTTGCACTGTTGCCACGTCCGAGACAAAAGTACGAATATTTTGCCCCTCCCGCGTCCGCGGCTCTTTACGAATATGTGTACGAAAAAACGCACGCCCAAAAATCACTGCGGGCGTGATATTGTCACCGGGCCCGTCCTTGGGATTTTCGAGGACCCGAGTCGAAAAGATACACGTTTTATCATACCATACGATTCGTATATTTTTTTTTTTTTTTTGGAATCCGTGGCCCCGAATCTAAGTGTAAAACCCGCGAGACTACCGATATTACAATGCAAGCAGGATCCCGTCGGTAACGAACGAATCGTGTATGTACGTCATGCGATGGACAGGGATCGACTAAAACATACTAACAAACACGAGATGTCTATTATAATGCGCATCCCGTGTGTGTAGCAGACTCGAACGGCACGGGAGTTTTAAACCCTATAATTTATAGCAAAGTAAAGTAAGTTTATTATTATACGTATCAAACGATTCGAAGGAACTTTTTCGCAAACCTCCAAAGTGGATACCGAATAAAATTTCAAATCGTGTTAAATTTTGTTTTCACCATTTTCGAATATTCACTTTAAGAACATACTTATATTATGTTGTTATTGTCGATTATTTCATCATATTGACTATTAATATACTTGGAATATTTTATACATTTAATACACCGCGTAACCATTGATCTTATTTAGGTATGCATATTGTATTCTGGAATTTCGGGTTTTCGTCGTAATATTTAGTATGATCATTTGCAAGTAAACGAAATTGATCGAAATTCCAAAATGCAATTGTAAGATCGATGATCCAAGTAATATTTTGTGCAATAATAATGTTAAATGATCAACAAAACTAAAATTTACCAATAATAGCCGTGGATAATGGATAGCCGCATATAACGAATAAAAAAAAAAAATCACGCGACGACAAAAGTTGGTGTTTTGCGGCATCTGTATTTTCGTCGTTGTCGTGCATGTTCACTTCTTCCAAGCGTGAACGGGCACCAACGGCACCGGGTGGTTTTCGTGCAGAAACTCGTGGTAACACTGCAGCCACTGCACCACGTCGTAAGAAGTGTGACATTCGAACGGCCACTTGTCGCAACCACGGCGGACGTGCGGCCGGCGGTGAACGAAGAAAGTGGGCGGGAAAAGCGGGAAAGGCAAGTGTGGCTCGCCGTGGTGATAGTAGTGGTGCCACCACACGTGATGGTAACCGGGTTCGTCGATATCGTAGTCGTCAATGTCGATGTCGTCGTCGTCGATGTCCACGTCCCCGTCGGGGCCGTCGAGGTCTAATTCCGGATCCAGGTCTGGGTCCAAATCCGGGTTCACGTTGTCGTACTCGGGCACCCCGTCGCCGGTGATCACGACCAACCGGCTGTTGCCGTCGAAGCTCTCGTCGTTCGTGACATCGCCCGGTACCCAGTCGCAGACGCCCAAACTGCGCACCAAACAAAGGCCGGAAACGATCACCATCGCATACCTGTCCATCTAAAAACCGTGAGAAACGTTCGATTAATCCTGTAGGCCAAGGATATCCCGTACTATATAGAATTTATAGTACGGGATGTATAGTAATTTATATATATAGTTTTTTTAATTTTACTATGGGTTTGAAAAAAAAAAATTATAAATCTAAAACTAAACATTCTCGGCACGCGTATTGTAAAATACACTGCTCGATATGAAAAAAATTCCACGAAAAATCTGTTCGCGTAGTCGAAAAAAACATAATCGTAACAAATTTTACTACGCGCGATATTATTGTCCGGGTTATATGTTCCGTTCGTTTATGTGCATTATAGAATTTTAAAGATCGAAGTTTACACTGAAATCGCTGCTGCGAAACGAATACGCGAAATCTATAAGATATCCAATAATTAATACTGTTTGGAAGGAAAAAAATAATACCACCCCGATTAAACTCACCATAATAATTGACGCCGTGATAACGACCGCGGAAAAATTACTAATGATTTTCGAGACGACAAACGATCATCTTATATACTTACGAGTGCCTATATTGTGATCGGTACCGACCGAATATAATCGATTTTCTATTCGAACCGCAAGGTCGACAACATTATTACGCGTAAATTACCCGACGGAGAGGAAAAACGATACAACGATACTTGCGTCTTAACGGAGTTGTTTTGCTAATTACTGTTGTTTCAATTGCGATTGCCCACACAGCATCCTCGCGGTCACGGATCATTGATAACAATTATATTTCTATAAAACACCACTATGAATTCGGTCCGAAAACTGATTAAAATAAAATGTATAGTTCCGATTATCCGTAGCGTTTCCGGTCTTGCTCGATTTTTATAAGCTATACTTAACGCTGTAATACGCTCGTTAATTATATTTGCCTAGCTTGCCTAATCTTACCTGCGGTGACATTGAAATATTGAAGTCGACGGGACAATTTTTATTGATCCGAATTACTTATACACTTTTCAGCGATTGAATTTAATAGAATTTAATCATAGATCAGGGCGGGCCCGAAAGATGGACGGGACCTATATTTGGATATTTGTAGACGACAAAAAAAAAAAAATGAATAATAATGTAATAAAATAAAATAAAAATATTTAAAATGTTTAACATTTCTCCCTAAGACTCGCATCGTCCTAAGTATAGCCCAGATCACAGAAAACTTACTACGTTCGGTAGAACGGATATTACTCTGTTCTTTTTAATAAATATGCAAGAGCGAATTGACCTATATCATTTTATTTAACGTCAAGAACCATATCGTCATATTAACGAATTTGCGCTTGAATGCCGGTTTGATTTTACTTGGATATTTTAATTTTCAAGCGAGATACGTATAATGTAATTAATGTTACAATTTAAAAATTTTTCACATTCCGGTTAAGTATCAAAATATCGAGAAGAACAATGTTTTACCTTTTTTAAGAACAGATTAGCAACGGAGCTGGGAGAGCGAACATGTCTACGCCTCCTCGTTCAAAACATAATGAGACAAACACATTGATACGCTCCCCTCAACAATAAAATATAATGGATAAAACTTTATGAATCACAAAAACAAATAGTTAAGTTCGATATTCATTAATATCATTTATTAATCTCTCATGAATAAAAATATTCAATGTTGAAATTTCAAAAAGTACTATTTCATTAAATTTTAAAACATAACTGATAGTATTGCTCCGAAAAACTCATCGAAATTGATTGCAATTCTGTGACAACACTATTCACTGCCCAAATTATGTGTAATTTGATATATAATGATCTATGGCCATACTGTATACCTACAGAAATTAAATTGCATTATGTTATTACTTTTAAGTGATATTTGTAACCAAATACATGGTTGTACATAAAAGTCAAACTCGAAATGAACGGCAATGCAATTTCGGTTAAAAAGAAAAAAAAATGCATCTGTTTATCACAGTTCATTGCTGTCTATCATAACTCGTAATAGAAATATTCTTCTTCTTCTTTATCGTTGTTCGATTTCGAACGTCGTGGCTTTCATGAAAGTATGTAATTCCGATTGGATACATTTCTCCGAAATTCCCTATTCTCTGTGTTCCCGATGCCTTCTGATATTGACATGTGTTGATGTGCAATATAAATATATAGGTATAAAAAAATGTATGCGTAATGGTTCAATAAATTTCCAATTTCAAGCACTGAAGAAGAGTAAATGAAAAAAAGCTGCCCTAGGATAATGGAAACAGGTACAGCCACTGTTATAGGTATTTTAATGTATACCTGTAAGCAACTATAGACCATTGCTAACGAAAAAACGATTCTGAACGGAGTTTAGTGGATAGTGATTCTTGGTCAATAATATGTATATATCACATTATAGTAAAGTAATGAAATAGTCATTATTTATTTTCATTAATAATATTTGTACATATCGGTACATCAAATGTACCGATTTTCCCGGTTTCACATTTGCTGTTAACAATTTTAGGAAAATCGAATAATGACGTCATTAAAGTACCTTCAAAATCAAATTTACTTTCAGGAAAAGTGCTACACTTAAAAATTGGAGCAAGATATCTGGTAAAAAATTACGAATAAAAAAAGACATCTTTGTAAAACGATAAGCTTCTTCGCTCCACTCAGAATCTAAAATAAAACAAAGAGAGAAGGTTAGTCTTTCTCTTACATGCATATTCGAGGGGAGAGGGGGGGAGTGAAATGACGGATCTTAGGAAATATATTTGGTATAACTATCCGTAGTAACGCCATCTATATTTTGGCCCATATGAAAATTAGTTCTTGTGCCTATAAGTTGGCGTATTCATATAATATGTGCTAGCCGTTTCCGCAGGGACAACTTTTGAGGGTTATTTTTAACATTGAAATATTATATTATCTAACTTACAGTGGTACTGCATCTATATTTTACGATATTTTAATTTTAAAATCAAATATGAGTATGAGAAGTACCACAATTTTTAAAATTTAATACAAACATTAATGAAATTACAATAATATATATGCTATCTTCTAAACTGTCTATCTCTTACAACAGTGCCACACCTAGCAGCAGTTTTGGATTTTTTTTTTTTATGGATACTTTTAAAATTTGTTATTTGTTTTTTTTTATTTTTTGAAATCATTGTCATAACACACACATAATTTTGCAGGGAAATTCATCGTCAACAAAAAAAATTCAAGATTTATATATTATTATATTATATACTAAATCGTTCATTTGCGGTTTATGAATACGATGTTAACGCGTATATGCACGTCATTAATTATTTCGATTTATTGTTTTAGAAAAACGCTGAAAAATCCGAAGTATAATAATATAGTAGCAGACGCATCAAAAGAAGTGAAACGATCTACTGCAGCAGCATAAATACTCGTATAATATTCGTAGATTTTAGCGGCAAAGTTTATAAACGTTCTTTAGAGAGCGGACGATGGATTTTCTAACTCCGCCTCTAATGCACGTATCTTCTATAAAATTAATGAGCTTGGTATGATTTAGATGGACTTGACCGTTTTACCCTTTCATTAACACTATCAATTTCAATGGACATGACATTTTAGTCATTTCTGTGTTTCAATATCTTAATTAAATAATTGATTAAATGATAAAATTATATTTTAATTATATTAAGTAATGGAATGGTTAAATTATGCAATATGCTTTCCCCCCGCCCCCCCGAAAAAACCGGTCGCTTAAATACGTTGTCCTTTACTCTTATTATTAAAATTTAAAATTTATACAATTATAATTAGAGCGGATATGCGTATTGATATGCTTTTACATATTTGTATTGGTCGATCAAAAACATAGTCAGGTTATACCGAGATGCGTTTCATAACACAACGATTCTATATTATACATAATACATACCAAAAATTGTACTTGTATATTTTGGAATTGTTGCGTTTGTTCGGCATGTTTTATGATTTCGTAGATTTTTAAGATAATTTCAACTCAACGAACGGACAGCTGTAGAATAATTGTTCGAGATTTATAAAATGTTAGTAGGTGAGTTGATAACGTAAGTATAATCACTCGTATTTAAGGTGATATCATATATTGATAATATCAATACATGTATTAATATTATAATGGAATACAATTTTAGAATTTCCACATTTTTATTTTTATTTCAGAGTATATTTTGGTATGTTTGGAGCACAACTGATACAAAATAATGAACGGTTTTTAGGACATAAGAATAACTGTTTCTACTTAAAATAATTTTAACTGCGAGTTCATAAGGTAGGTAGGTATTTTTTTATTTTCGAATGCTCAAGAAAGCGTACCAACACCAACCCGCACCCACTTGAAAAAGTTTACTGCAATCTCCTATAATATATAAAGCGCTGCAAAGAGAACGACTAGAAATATCATTTAAAAAATAAAAATAAAAAATAAATACAAAATTGTAAACGCCCAAAGTTTTACAATTCCGGAGTTCTTAATGACGACATAATTTATATACACGCGGGTACCTTATACGCGGGCCTGTCTCACCTTTTAATGAAAAATGCGTTTCACAACGCGTAAAAACATTAAGTATAAAAGTCCAAAAACAACGGCTATAGAATAATATAGTTTCGGGACCGGAATGGATGCGTTTTCGGAAACAAATCCGCTTTTGCCGTGTATTGTCGGTGTTTTCTAGACGCGATTTAATTTCCAAAATGGTTTTTTTTAAATTATATTCATAAAAATATTCGAATTTTTTGAGCTTTTTAACCAAGAGGTGCACAAATGCTCGGGAAATTTGAGTGTTACGTCACAGAGTTGTAAAAAAATCTAAATTATTTCATAGTTAATAACAATCAAAGTTTAACAAAAATAAAACTCGAAAATGTCAAATACCTATAAAAGGTTAATATTGATATTCTATGAAAATGTCAGGTTTCTAAAATCATTGCTAACTAAATTACAACTAAATCGAAAATATTGTGACAGTGTCGTAAACTTTCCGCTTTTCCTACTTTTTTTTTTTCCAATTACTAAAAAAAAATGGAAATCACGAAATGGCCTCAACGCATCCGTTTGATACAATTTTCTTTCAGAAAAGATGAAAATCGGAGATATAACCGTGTATTTATTTTTGTATGAGCTGTAGACAGCTGATATTGCCAATTGGTGTGACTCTGTTGTATGTGGAAAGATTGGAAAGTAAAATACACAGAGTTATTAAATTCAACATATTGCTTCTGAGCGAATTTCTGTTATACAATATACGTCATGTTTAAAAATACTGTAATTTTCACTATATTCGCGTTTTTAACGCTGTATAAAAAACGTCTATTTTTTTTTTTTTTACTATTAATTTAAACATGTTATGATAAATTTCGTGTAAAACTTTCCAGTATTTTTGATCGATCAAAACAATTTCGTCCGCGTTAAACCAAATAAAAACTAAACGATTCAAAAATGTCAAATAGCTATAAAAAAAAAAATAAATAAAGGTCAGAATATTTTGAAAAGTCGACTACGTCTAGAACAGTATAATATTAGTGTGACCATTTAACCTAATCAATAATATCACCACATTTTTATTTATTATTTCGTTCCTCGTCAAAAGTTTCACGATCTTCACGTCTTAGTTCTGAATTTCTGATATCTCCGCGCGTGAAACACGTTCACGGCTCTTAAAATTTGTATTCATTTTTTTTTTTTTTCCATAAACCGAGTTCTATTTTATTTATAAAGCCGTTAAATTTAGCGTTTCCGCGTTTTAAACTTTCAACCGTGCGGACACTTTAATACGGTTGAAACCAAAGTTTTTGAGCCCGTTCCAAAAACGCTTATAGGTAGGTAAATCACAGTGACCGAAAACAAACAAAAAACTATTCGCACAGCAGCGATTTTAGTGCATGTTCGTTTAATTTAATTGAACGATAATAATAGAACCCCCGGAACTGAGTTTAAATAACGATTTGAAAATAAAGTCCGGTTAACTAGGGGGAAAAAAAAACACTCGCACTTTTACTTTCCGAATAATATTTGGAAAAAACGCTGAGAAAAATAATAACGTTGTCCGCGCAGTAATCCGTCCGTGTAATATTGTAGCGATCGTTTTACAGATCTACAATCGTTTACGTTGTCCGGACCGTAACGTTGCGTTTCGGAACGTATCACAACTACGCGTATCGCGGCCTAAAGGGACATCGCAATGCGTTTTACCGTCTCGCGTTCGGATGGCGTTTTTAATTGCCCGCGTTTATTACGAGAGTCGCGATTAAAATCGTCATTGTTGTTCGTCGCCTCGAATTATGACAGTGTGTAATATTTGAATACATTGTCGTAACGGTGAATATTACGCGCGGTGCGTTTCATCCGACTTTGAAACAGTTTGTGTAACGCGCGTGTACGTCCCGTTATTCGCGAACTCGAATTCGCTTTTCGCCGACCCCGGCGTTGAAAGTACCGCACAACACCGCGGTAACGGCAATCCACATCGACGTGTGACCACGGCCGTTGTCTGTCGCCGCCGTATACCGGATATTGTCGCGCGCCCGCCCGACGTAACGGGTCGCGTAACGAACAGTTCGGTCGCGGGATCCGAAATGAACGCAAATGAAACACTGTTGCCGACCGCGAAAAAACGGTTAAAAAAAAAAAAAAAAAGAAAAAAGCCGTTTAATTATTGCTCTCTCTTCGTCTTCGAAACTGCTTCTTCCTTACCTCGCCCTCGCGGGCCTCCCTACGTGTTCTCGCATAACCAATCGGATTTACGGATTTACGGACGCCGATTTAAAGTTCCGGAGATCGACAGTAATGTTAGGTGCGGCGCTGTCTGTAATACGGCGCGCGGTTCACGGAACTGCCCGCCCCTCCTTTCCAACTACGCTCGCTCGACTCCGTTCACCAGATATTTCGTTTCGATACGCGATTTTGCAATAATTGTAATTCTTTCGAACCGTAAAATATGAAACAAACGCACGCAAAACTTAAAAATTAACGGTTTTTTTTTTAAATTATAATGTACAAACGGCACTCGATTCGTTTATAATACGTATAATATATATCTTAGAGCCAAACCTTGCGATCGCGGTGCGTTCGGAAGTTCAACGAATCGGTACAAGTGCGTATTTCGCAATAAGTATGTTATTATAATGATTTTATTATATTACTATACACTTTGTGAATTTTTTTTTTTTTATAACATTCAGGTGTACCAAATCGCCGCAGTTCAAAGGTGCGTTTCGCTAAGGTTTCTCGATTTTTCCCCGTGAATAGGAGACAAGTGGTTTACTGGATATTTTCCGCGGTAGAGTAAAGTCAAGTAATGAGACGAATTTTTTCCCCTCTCTTATATCCGTAATGTACCTACCTACCTACCTATACACGCGCACGTATATAGGATTCGTTTACTTTTATCTTTTGGTTATTTAACGGTTTTTCAAGATAAACGACAACAAAAACAAAAAGGTAGAGCTATTTTTTGATATTGAACACGCGGGCGACGAGCGAAAGCAATTCGCTTGACGATTTAATGTTAATTTACTCAAGGACCCGAATCTTTAGTATTTCGTTGAATACGCATTTTAAATTTTAACCGTTTACCCAAGGATATTGTTTCCGTGCGTAAGTATAGTATTGGTAATTAGAATATATCATTGCGATAACGTTGTTATCACAAATGAAAAAAATAATCGTACCTAATAACAATTATAAAAACTAAAATATTGTAAAACCGAAATACGGATTTGGGATTTCGTAATTTTCGACACGCACAAATATCGTTCAGTTCGAAAATTCAATACCATCCCGAAAAATCGTATAAATAATTGTCATACAATTTTCAAGAAAAACATTCGAAACCGAACTCCGCTCTGTTAGTTATGAATCGCATTATATTAAATTAAATTTGTTTTCCTTTGAGTCTGTGTTCCCAAAACGTAATACCATCAGATGATACTTGACTTCGAATCTGAATCGTCAAAATAATAATAATAATGGCAAATTAATGAGAAAAAAAATAATTTAATATAGTCGGCTGTTTCGCAAATAGGCAGACATTATAAATTCGTCTTTTTATTTTATTTTTTTCACGAGGATAATATTTCAATACCCACGTACATTTCTAGGTCGGGGTAAAAATAAGGAACGTCAACAGTATTCTACGAAATTTTTAATCAAGAAAACGTATATTTCGTAACTGTCTGACAGAGTTTGTTTTTATATTACGTCCACTGTCGTATTATATCTGTTGATCTATACCGCTGAAAGTTTTAATAATAATATAAAAGATAATAAAGAGTATTATAACTAGGAATACGTTTACAACTGTTTTTTGGTGAAATCAAATAAATATTTAAAAGCAGTCGAGTAACAAAAAAAAAATACAAAAAAAATATTACAGGCAACAGTAACAAATATTATACTATTGACATAACTCATAACAAAGTACTGGCGTACTTCGCACGTGGATGCAGTCGCTGTTGTGGGTGGGAAATTAGAAATATAGGATACAGACGGAAATTGTATGTATATTTGTAAGCAATGATGAACTATCATTAACGAAAAAACGATTCTGAGGTAATGTTGCTTTGTCAATAATACAATATATGGTATTATATCATATTATGGTAAAATGATTAAAGTAATGTGCGTTTCTATGACAACAAATATTAAAATAATAAAAACTAATAATAACAAAAAATAAATAAAAACGGTTGTCAGTGATAACCTTATTTTAAATCTTTCAATTTTTTTTCAATCTAAAGAACCAGGTTTTTTTCATTACCTATCTCAAATATTAATGAGAATTTAAAAAGATTGCATCGCTAAAGTACAACCCAGATAACATTTCTTTTCAGATAAAACGGTATAATCGATAATCGGAGTGTGATTTCTGGTAGAAATATTGTTCACATAAAAAAAAAATAAATAAATAAATATCTTTGTAAAACCAACACATTATTCACTAAACTCAGAATCTAAAATACATATAATATAGGTATGATTACCGAATATATTTTTTCTCGTATACGTCAGGTATAATAGGTATAAGATATTTAAGGCATGGACTTTCATTTGTAAAAGATAACAATGTTTGTATGTAAATGATACTCGTGGATCATAGAGGTAAGAATAGAATATCAATGAATCCGATGGATGTAAATTTCCAAAAAATATTGTTTAGCATAATATTATTGATGTCCTATACTTAAATTATATATGTTATATTATAATTAAACATTTAAAATATTTTGATTTTGGTTGAGAGTTACTAATTTAAAGCGCCGATACTGACGTTGATTTTAGCGCTACTGTTTTAGGAGAGAAATTAAAAATATGATTCATATAGTAATTTAATTTAAATATAGTCGATAAACCATTGCTAACGAGAAATGATTCCGAGCGCATTTCGGTAATACATAACTTGAGGTACCGTAATTTTTTACTTAATCGCCGAAACACTAATTTACTAGTGAAATAAGTGCTGTTATCGTATTTGTCAACAACGGTATAATCATTGAGCCGACAAAAAATTTGATTACGCGGCGATAAATGGCCCTGTTATTTAAATAATAATAATAACAATAATATATACGTATTCAATGCAATTCAATAAATACATTGCACTCCAAAGAGTACAGTTTTTGTTGTACGAGAAAAACAAATCGTTAATCGTTAAATTAATTTTTATAAACAACTGAATAACTGAAATACATATTGAATAAAAATTATACATCAGGCATTTAATTTATAAATACGAGTATATTGGCCTTGGAATAGGAATCGAAAAAAAAAAATTCAGAATTAGGAAATTTATAACATGATAACGGTAGTCGACACACCGGACTATTTTTAAAGTAGACATTTTTTCGAATTGGGTACAGTAAAAGGTGGAAAAATCCTAGAGTAAAAACAGGAAACTTTTAGGCCAGATTTCTGTGACAATTCAAGACGTTCAATAGCGCGATTCAAGATTGTATACATTAAAGTGACGTAACCAAAATACGTTACCATATTTTATTATTATACGAACACGTCGGCATTCGTTGTTCTCAGTGTTTCACGCTATTTATTTATATAGTTCACTCCAGTTCATTTGTTAGAATTACGTGTTTGTTTATAAATATAAAATTATGATGCTTGAAAAAAAAAATCATCTATATACGGTTATTATAATTTTAAATTTTAAGTTCGGTGAAATATCGTAGCTATTATAGTTCTGCTAAGGATGTGTTTTTTCCACGGAAAACCCTTTTCGGTTAGAAAAATGTTTCGATTTTTACACGCTATTACGTTAAAAGACGCGGATTTTTCACTCGACGGTACTTTATTTGAAATATTTGTCTAGATTCTCGACTGTTATTATATAAAAAAAAAAAAATAAAAATAAAAAAAAAAATCAAAAAAACCAAAAAACAAATAATTACGGTGCTTTAATTTTATTGTTATCGATTGATTTCTGGGTAATTATCTCGGCTACAAGAGAACAAACCACGACCAATACCTCGCGCGACCTCACCGCGGATTAACGAGTTTTACTTAGAATCGGAATTTTTTTTTTTTTTAAATTGTATTCATTTATCAAACTAAATAATCCTGTATCCTGTATATAGAATAACATATAATTTTCCTATATCCTACACAATTTTTCATCATCTACAACATTTGCACCATTGCAACGATGCGAATTATGTCTGGCTTTTTTTTTTTTTTAATCTTTTCATACAAACAATATAAAAATCGTGCGTATATTTTTTTTTTTTTACATCCCCTTAACATTGCATATAATAATGTATAATATCGAAAAGTTGTTCTGTTATTGAACTTTGATTTATTAAAACACGATATTATATCTCATATATATATATATTTTTTTTTTACATTTTTATCGGTGCTTCGAGTTATTAAAAAACACGAAATGTATATTAGCCAATAATTCTGAAAAAATAACGCGTATCGGATTTTTATAAAAAAAAAAAGTATTACATATTTTTCACCCTCTAGATTTAATGAAATTAATACGGTTTTATTTTTTTGTGTGCACATACATGGTCATTGTAGAGAGTGGCTTGTGTATGTCACACAAGCCTTTCTCTATAGATTATTACAGCGACGAAAATCTAATAATTATTATTTTTACTTTGACATAATACGGGAATATAATTATTCACTATACCGATTTTTCAATGCATATTTCGATTGAATATTTTTTCTTTCGGAATATTATTATACGTGTTTCTCAGATCGCATTAGAATAATAATGAAATATTAAAAATTAAAAAAAATCGAGGACAAATAAAATCCCGAATTCCGTCGAATAAATAATTTTTTTTATTTATGCGATGAAAAACGGTCAAACATCATCACGAGAACATAACTTTATGTCGGTAAAATTTTGATGAGATCGACCAAAAGTATTGTGGTTGAAAGTTTCTGAAAAGCTACATCCACATATATGTATGTATGTACGTATGTATGCATGTATGTATGTATGTATGCATGTATGTATATATCAAAGACTAAATAAATAATTCCCGAACAAATATAACTTTTGCAGAAGACAAAGAAAGAAGTAACAAAAGTAAATATAAATTCCTATTGGCGTTCGTTGTTGCGGGTTTGACTTCAAAGTTGATATATATTTACGCAGCAACATTTAAAATACGGGGGAGGGGGCGAAGTAATATTTTAACATAATATTCGAAAGATGTACAAAGTGATTTTCCCGTAGGTTTTTAAGTGAATTCGATTAACATTTTTTTTTTTTCAATCATTATTAAATAATCGTTTAGGCCTCACTTTAACACTGTTTTAATATCTTTACCCCAACCCGAAATTAGTTTGTTCAGATTACCGGTACACCGAAAATACTATCAGTCCTACAGGTAGGACATCAATTGAGACCTAAACAATTCGTTTTCAAAACGGTCTGTGCTGTTAGGTCTGTTAGTACATACACCATTTCACGTCTTTGTGACATACAAATAATCGTTTTCATAGTATGAATTAAGAAAAAAATAAAAACTAAAATACATTCGTTTTACCTTCTTTATCTTATACCTAGTTAGGCAAATATTATTTTATTCATTAGATAATCAAATGATTATTGAAAATTATTACCTATCCACTTTCCCATCATTATATTGTAGTAATTATTTTCTGAATATTCGTAAAAGCATTTAACTATGTACATTTTGAGTAATTATTTACCTACTTAATTTATATTTATGATCTAAAAATAATCAACCGAAATGTCTGAACATAAAATATGAATACAAGTTAAAATAATTCCAGATAACTACCAAATAATATTTAATTAATAATTACATACTATAACACATAAACAAACATTAGTTTTTTGTCAAAATTTAAATTTATTATGAATATTTTCAACCGAATTATAATAAAAAAAAGCAGTTACTGGGAACGAGTGCAGCCACTGTTGTAGGTAGGAAGTTGGGAAGGTAGGCTACAGACGAGATTTTACTGTATATCTGTAAGCAACGATAAACAATTGCTAACGAAATAACGATTCTGAGCCGAGTTCAGTTACTTTGTCAACAATACAATATATGGTGTTATGTCATATTATGGTGAAATGATTAAAGCAATGTGCGTTTCCATGACAACGATTATTATTTAAAAAGATTAAAATAATAAAAACTTAATAACATCAAAAAATGAATAAAAACCGGTTGCCAATGTCAACCTTATTTTTAATCTTGTTTAACCTAAAGACCGAGGTTTTCCTCACCATCATGATTATTAATGAGAATTTTCAAAAATAACCTCTCTAAAGTACCACCCAGAGAAAATTTTCTTTCAGGTGCTATATTTGATATTCTGAGTATGCTTTCTGGTAGAAAAATTACTCACGTAAAATAAAAATAAACATCACTGTAAAACCAATACATTCCTCGTTTCACTCGGAATCTAAAACAAAATTAAAAATGCGAGATGAATTATGAAATATAATGTAAAAAAATCGTTATTGATAATATATCGATGGAATTTCGTTAAAAGAGCGTAATGGCTTAAACTACTAAAAATCAAACAATACGGTAATTTCGACTAAAAGATATTCACGTGTCTTTTTAAAATACGATAAAATCATCACTGATTTGTTAAAAGGGCGTAAACCACATTCAATGCATGTATATTTTGTATCGTGTGTAATTTTATTGTTTTCCATAAAAGTCCATCATTGGAAAACTTTTTTGCTGTTTCTTTACAAAACTGTTTTTTTCACTTCCTGAAAAAAAAAATAAATTTGATAGACGACATTTTAACGAATTACCGTCGATAGTTGAATTAAACCATAACGTTTGTAAATTCGATATTATAAAACGTTTATTTGTGTAACCGTGCACGCGGTACGTTTGTTCGCGGGTCGATATAAATCAAATAAAAAAATGGTTACTCATATATATTATTACGTAATATCACCTAAATTTTCGTTACTTATCCGGTATGATATCGTGTTCGATCGTTCTCAGTTTTCCGGCGCGCAGAGATTTTCTGACCAGTAACAGTGACCGTATAACGTTAACTCATGTTTTTTCTAAACCGTATCCAGTCGGTTTACAGGATTGTGTTACGGGTGATAAGCGGCGACATTTCGGGTTAAATGATTTATGATATCCGGTCTACGCGTGTTGACTCACGGTGCACCGTTTTCAGCAAAACATGCCGTAAAAAACTATCGCTCGTCGCGCAACCATATGGTATCTATATTTTCATTTACGACTGATGCGTACTGTATTATGGTGATGTCCAAAGACGTAGGCTTTAAGAGTTTAAATGGCCTTGGTAAAGTTTTGGTATCCCGGTAAAAATAAAAAGCTAATAAAAATCAATAAATGACCTCTTTAATCCACCAACTAGATAAAATCTCCAATCATAATAGATGCTACACTCGATATACTGGAGCGAGATTTCTGGTAAAAAAGTGGTTCACAGACACAAAACAAAAAAGAAAACAAACACCAATAGATCCTCCGCCAAAAAAATACACAAAACGACGCTAAATTTATCAATACGTTGACACAGACAACTTTGGTACGGGCAGCTGCCCGCCCTGTCCTTACGCTAGAACTGCTACTAGCATCGAAGGGGTCAACGTTTTACTTAAGCCTTAGAAATTCACCACCTAAGTATTCCAAATGAACAAACTTTTAGATCGGTTTTTTACGTACAGCTGAAACGTTATTAGAAAGATATTAAAATATCGTAGAAAATCTTTCGCTAACAATAATCGAATGTCTGACCTTAGCTACGCGTGAAAACCGAAAAACAGCTCAATTTTATAATTCTTAACCCAATTGAGGCACGCGCGAAGGGGTCGACTATTGGCATACCGGAAATTTACAAAAATCGTTTCTACAACGTACACCTAACGAAATTCCGAGCCGGCGACACTGCATCGTTGAAGTTCGCAAAAACAAGGACCGCCCTGAACCGCGCGGCCAATGATATGACACGTAATATTATTTGTGTTATTCGGACGTTGTCTATACGTTGTCATATGTTGTTAAATGCGTTGTTCGAGGCCGACTGTGTATGTTTTCGGGGTTTATGTCGGTTGCACAAATAATACTGCGTTGTGATAACGCGTTACGTGTGTCGTGCCGTTTAACCGTGTAGCCCGCTGCATGTCGGAATACGTTTTGTTACGTTCGTATTATGCAGTGCACTGTACCGGAAAGTGCATTATCCGGAGCTATTCGCAGGCGTAAGTACGTTTCGAATGTAAGTAGAGTACGTAACATTGTTATTGATGATTACAATGCGTTCTGTTTTCTACATCACGCGATCGATTATTGTTGTCTGCGGGCCGTGTGCCGAACATCAATAGACAAATGGAGGAGGTTCTGCGCAGAGTCGCGAAGAATGAGGGGATGATCGAAAACTTATCGATGAAATATCAAAACATAATTATGTATATATATATGTGCGAATCGCTTTTTAATCGTTATTAATAAAAACTAAATACTCAGTTTTATCACTCGGATCGGCCGGATAGGCGTGCACATCACGAACGGCACTCGATAGAAATTCACGGCAGAGTGCAAACGTTTTCACGATTCACAAAACCGCGGGCGACTTTTCCCCCGCATTCTCAACAAATATCCGACTGTTGTTTTGTTACCACAACCACTATTTAAGTGATATTGATGATTTTAACAAATATTAGAATACCGTAAAAATATGCTGTCTAAACATGACCGGAGCCGGTGGCGATAGCCATTAAATTGTGAAGACTTTATAGATAATAAACATTACTGACAGGGTTACTGTTATCGATTCTCATGCATATATACATAAATAAATCGATGAAAACGTCGCCTGGAATATTCTGATATGTGTATTAAACGAAAACTTTGTGATTTTACTTGACGATGGTTTTTTTAACGCGGGACCGGGCGTACAATATACATACCACGATATACCAGGCGACGCATTTATTTATTCATTCATTCATTTACGAGTGTAAACCAATTCCATAATTTTGTTTTTAATTTATTGTTTTATCAAACCTTATAGTTTTACGCTCTCATTTGCTCTTATTTCGATTGTTAAAATAATGGCACACCTATTATTACACATTATACCATAAGTAATTGGTGGGTAGGTAGGTATACACTAGCGTATTCATTTTTTGTCTGCCGTGTACGGGTAATTTCACCCTTTAGAAGAATCCTCGTGGATGTAAATTCATCCAACCACTCTCCCCGAATTCCGACACTGGGTAGTAATCACATATGTGTTATGGAAATTTTTATATAAATATCATTTTTTGAAATTAATCAGACAATAGTAATATTGTTAAATATAAATTAAAATGATTTATTAGCAAACTGCTGTTAACTACGAAAATTGTATTTTTCACTGCCTACGGCACTTATTTTTTTTTTGAAAATAATTATTTTAATATAATAAGTATTATACATATAAGTATTAGGTATTTTAGTATTCATATAATACGATATGCATTTGTAGTTAGTATAGAAAATAAAAATTAACAAAAAAAAAATAAAAAAAATTGTTGCTCAGGTATTTAAATAATACTGTTAATCTATGTAGTTGCTACAGTATATATAGTTTCACTAGGTACCTATATTACAAAGTTTCAAGCTTAGACTATGCGTGTGTGGGTATGATAGAATAATGTAACTACTTATAAAGTAACTTTTGAACCGCATCGCTATTCGTTTCTTTTTCGAGAAGTATTACTACCGTGAGTAGGTACCTGACCGCGACTCCATTAATATTGTAAGTGGATGTATACTGTTTAGAGGAATAGTTTTCGAAATCGATAAAAAAACACGTAGGCAAAGAATAATCTCTAAACATAAGATGTGTTTAACGGAACTGTGTAGAACGTACTCGTTCGATTAATGATCATCATTATTATACTTTCAAATTTATCGTTTCGTTTATTGCAATTATTGCATTTACTTATCACGATCATTTTATTGTATATTTCTACTCGACTACTTTTAGATTCTAAGTGAAGCGAAGATGGTTCTATAAAGATGTTTATTAATTTTTATCTGTGCCAAACTCTTCTACCAGAAGACTTGCTTGGATTTCTACGTGTAGCATTTTTTTCTGAAAGACAATCAGAGTGAAGGGGTGCTTTAGGAAGGTCGTTATTGGATTTTTTCAAGAGCTTTCTCATCAAAAGGGAAACTCCACCCCCCCCAAAAAAAAACTGGAAAAATGACGAAATATAATAAATATAATATTATGATTTTTTTTTCTGTAGACTACTTTTCTACCAGCAATTTCGATCCAACTTGTATTAAGAGCAATGTTTCTTAAAAGAAACTTCAATAGAGAAGTATTAACGTGAGGTCATTTTTTTGATTTTCCCAAGGGTTTTCCCAAAAAATGTGAATAACTGGGAAAATCGATACAACATTTAACACATTTTATAATGGAAAATGTATAAAGCCTGTTTAATTATTTAACTACAAAATTGCATATATAATGTTGACAAAGCATGAAAACAACTAAACTCAGCTCAGAATCGTTTTTTCGTGAGCTATGGTTTATCGTTGCTTACGGATACACATTGAAAATAGAACTTCTTAAAATACTTCTTCCATATTGTGATGGACAATGATGGAACGGCAAAACAAACAGTATGTCAGACATATCATCGGACAACTTCAAAATCCATTAAAGACAACAACGTGAATAACTCAATTTCCTCAGAGAAGTTATTATAATGATAATTCAAAGTTATTAATTTTTAATTTTATCATTAATTATAATTGAATTATTATTTAAAATCATCGATCTCTATTCGATTTATGTAGGTACATACAAATCGATACACGGATCATCATAAATTGTACGTTTACTAGTAAAAAAAAATAGTGTTTATTTTATTTTTTAGTGAATACCCAGCAATTTTTCTGAAAGAAAATCCGACTGAGATGGTATTTTGAGGAACTTTTTTATTATCCCGGAAATTTTTCAAATAAGTGTGAAAACCGGGTAAAAACTTAGGAAAAACCGGAAAATAGGTAAGGTCTTAAACAAATATTATAAAAGAATTCTGATTTTACAAAAGGCATAATTAATTATTTTATCATAATATTTTGATACATAAATTGTTGAAAAAACAACACTATTAACCGAACATAGAAAAGCATCTATTTCCATTAGCAATGATAAATCGTTGCGTAGGGATATACATTAAATTTCCCACCTAAACTCCAACTTCTTATTTACAACGGTGGCTCACCCACATAAGATTGTATGTCCGTGTTTTGATTTTTCTATATTTGCGAAATGAATGTAGCGGGTGTTTTATCATGTGTCTAACGATACCTCCGAATTGCTAACTATACTCGTATGGTGTCTGCTGGTGTTTATTAAACAGTCCCCTGGTTTTATCGAAAATTACGGGTCTTCTCGTTCTCATCAATAAGTGTTACAAATAATTAGTGGCGTACACCGTGAATGGTAGGGTTAGGTTTTAAATTTCCACTCGTTGGCATAGAAATGTAAACAAAATCTACAAATAATTTTATATCGAAACGCACGTATTTCAGCCAAGTCACGAGTAAAATCTTGATGTATCATATGGAAATCGGTTGTTTTTAATTTTAAAATATCCGACTTTTAAATAAGTAACTCCCATAAAGTCGAGTCGCACGGATAAAACGATTTTACAATTGATTTTTTTTTCCAAGTCCCCTCCCACAGAATATTCCCGGGCACAGCACGGCGAATGACGATCAAANTTTTTAATTTTCACAGACAATCTTTTTATTTTTCGTAAGAACGCAACACAACATTTAAAGTTCAGAAATCGTTAAGATGGCAAACCCGACGACGATAACTAGAAACGCGGCTCTCCTCGGTACATCTTTCGCCGAACATTATTACGCCGTGATGCGTACTACACCGGAGCACGCGGACAAATTCTACGACGATTCCGGTGAGTACCAGACGGTGTACGAGGATTGCACTGCCGTCATAGCCAGGACCCGGCAGCAGGTGCAAGAGGTGTTGTCGCGACCCATGGCGGCGTCCAAGTTAACCGTTCAATCGATTTTTTCCGTACCATATGGTGGATCGGTTGAACGCCTTCTGGTTATCGTGACTGGTCAATCGTTCGTGCACGTATTCGTCGCGGAGTACAGACCGAAACGGTTACTTAATTACGTCATTGTAACGTCTCTAGTTCAATATGTTCACGCCGGACAAGCCGGCGAAGGCCCGAATCAGAAAACGACTCTCGATACAGGCGACTGTCGAATTGGCATCAGCAACGATCGCACACCGACGGCTTGTTTAAAAGCGAAGAAACAAGTAGTATCTTCGCAATATTTAACTAACTACCATAACCCGTTTCCCAATACCGTGACCGATAACGTGCAACCCGATATCATCATCGATAATGCACTTTTCAGGTTTATTAATAACATAACAAATCCCGCCAAAATCACTATCTCTCACGAACCCCTTCCCGCTGCAGCAACAGATAACACATCGACAGCAGATTCAAAAGCGAACAAACACGTACGAATTACCTCCGATAAAGCTACAAACCACGAAACCCTTATCGATAACTTTAAAGATAGCACGCAACACGGCATCGTCACTGAAATCCCACCCATCATATTTTTAAAATGTGAATCCAATCCCATAGAAACCAAAACCCCCAAAGAACCCTCACCTCAGAATACGGCAAGCATAAATGTAAATCAAAATTTAGTCACGGAGAACCCACCTTCTTCAACCTTCAACCGCTTACCCAGTCCATCCCAAATGTCTACTCCCCGTGAACCCTCCTTGAATTCCCCCCCCAAAAACAATCATCTAAAATTCGGCACTGAAAATTCGCAGATCCAAATATTAAAACACGTCCCACCTCCAACTGAAATAAAACCCTCTCGTAAACCTCTTCCTTCAATCCTCGCCACTTATTATTCACAACTCGATTTGACCGACAAAAACTCACATGTTCCAATCTTAAACCGCGAACCCAATTCCACCGAAGTATCAACTCTTCACGAAACATCTACTCCGAATACGGCTAGCATTAATTTACATCAAAATTTAGTCACGCCAAACCCACCTACTACAACCTTAAACCGCTTACCAAGTCCTTCCCAAATGTCTACTTCCCGTGAAAACTCTACGAATGCCTTCACGAAAAAAAGTCATCAAAATTTCGCCACCAGAAATACGCAGATCAAAATATCAAACCACGTCTCAACTCCTCCGGAATTAAAATCCTCCCGCAAACCTCTCGCTTCAATCATCGCCTATTATAATTCAAAACACGGTTTGGCCGAAAAAAACTCACCTGGTCAAATTTTAACTCGCACACCCAAGTCCACCGACGCGTCAACTGCTCAAGAATCATCTACTCCGAATACGGCTAGAAGAAATGTAAGTCAAAATATAACCACGCAAAACCCACCTACTACAAACTTTATACGCGTACCAATTCCTTCCGACATTACCGAATCCCGCGAACCTCACGCCAATGCCACCACCCAAAACAATCATCCAAATTCCGTAACCGGAAATTCGCAGATTGAAATAATAAAACGCGTCCCAAGACCACCTGAAATTAAATCCTCCCGCAAACCACTTTCCTCAATCATCGATTTTTATAATTCAAAAGGTTTAGCCGAAAAATGATCACCTGTCAAAATTTTAAACGGCGTACCCAATTCCACTGATGTATCAGCCCCTCGCGGACCCTCAACTCCCAATACAACTATCAATAATATGAAT
>CABPRJ010000960.1:1453881-1573014 GCA_902439185.1 Cinara cedri | reverse complement strand
GGAAAAGTAGTGTTTGTAGTTTAAAAACATTGATCCACTTTGTTCGGGTTTTATGACTCTAATATGCTTACCGTCTATGGCGCCTAAGCATAGAGGAAAATTTGCAGCACTTTCAAAATTATTAGCTATCGTTTACCAGTCGTCCTTGGATGGAATTTTCATATATATATTACAAAATTCAGTCCATATTGTTGTACATACTTCTCGAACGATATAGCTTATTGTTTTTATTCCGATTCTAAATGTGTATTGAAAATCTGTAAATGTACTTCCTGATTCCTGAAGTACCTGTAAAAATAAATATTTTTAAGTTTTAATCTATTTGTTTTTAATATTAGGAAAAAATGTTATAAAAAAATGGAATAATGAAAGAGATAATTGGATGAGATGTGATAAAAAAATTAAAGAGTACAACAAGTCAGGTTCAGCAGCGAAACCTGTTCAAAAATACAAATTTTATGAGCAAATGCAGTTTTTAAATAAAATTGTAGGTCATCGACCAACAGAAACAAATATGCCACATGCTGAAGACGTCGAAGAAAACCCAATTACATCTGAAAGTCCAGTTCCAAAAAAGAAAATGAAGAAACACTTAACAGAAAAAGATCAGTTGGAAAGAAGAATAACGAGATTAGTCGATTCTGTAGAAAAAGATGATCAAAGTAGAATTATGTCTTTTTTTAGTGGAATTGCGCCGACCATTGAAAAATTTAATGATGCCGATATAGTTGAGTTTCAGTATGAGGTCATAAAAGCCATGAGAAACATAACTCAAATAACTCAGACGCTATATTTACAGCATGGTGTACCAAGAAATTATTATCAAAATCTAAGTCAACCTGCGCAATTTCATTCATCACATCCAGCTCATGTTGCACCGAACATTAATGAAGATCCACGTGGAATATATCGTAATTATAATGTAAATGAATCAAACAAAGTCCATCAATGTATGACACCAAATGGTAAAAGGAGCTTTTGTACGACTGCTGAACCTTCGCCAGAATCAATCGACAGTCTAGACACAGCCGAAAGTCAAACAGCCGTTTCCGATTACGATTTCGATTTTTCAAAATCACCAGTTTTTTACGAATCATTAATTAATTAATTAATTGATCATAATAATTAAGAACAAATAATATTTGTTAAAAAAAATATATATGTTTTTGATTATAATAAAATAATAAATAATATTATAATAGAACTAATTGTGTGCAAATCAATTAATTTTGATAAATTTATAGTGTGCTAGATCAACAATTAAATACCTGCAAAACTCACCAAGTCCATATATACTANTTTAAAGTATGAAAGAATTGGGGAAAGCTGATTCTCAAAAATCATGTTTTTGGACTTGGAAATGGGGACAATATTATATTTTTATATTATTAAAATATAATAATAATTATTATATTTTTAAAATTGTATTATTCATACATACCTTAAGGTAACAGCCAATCGTTCAGCAGGTGTAATAGACTCACGCATTTCAGTATCAACATGCCTTAATTTATCTTGTACTAATGTTAATAATTTTTGAAATGTTACTTGACTCATTCGAAAGAAATTAAAAAACTTTGTTTCGTCTTTCTTTAAATCTTCAAAAAGAGTGTAGAAAATTCCATAACTTTTTCTTTCCAATAAAATAGGATGTACCCACATTTTTTTCTTTCTTTTTTCTTTCTGCTGCATTTTTTTGTACAAATAGTACGCTATTATAACTTTTTTCTTTCTAGTAAACATTTTACTAGACTTTATACTCAGCCGTTTCTTGTTTGGAACTGACTAAATTTAATTATAGATAATCGATAAAATATTACAGGCAACGGAAGTATGTCCGTTATTTTAACGTTTCGTCAGCAAAACCATCCGTTTTACACCGGACCGGTATCCGGTAAAAAAACAAACGTTAACAAGAGCTCTTAGGAGTGTTGTATGCACGAATTAATAAGATATATACGACATATATATCTTAATTCGTGATTGTGAGAATACAGTTTATTAAGTATTTACATTGTTTTGACCAGGGCCTGTTTTTCGTACGAGGTAATATTTCGTAATACTCACTTTTTAGCTTAGACCATAAATTCGCGGTCACAAAATAAAATTTGCCCCCGTACCCTTAAATACAGTTATTTCACTAATTTTTCTACCATTTATAGTTTAAACTTTATTAAGGGGAAATTTATGGGTAACATTCTTAAAAAAACATACAAGTAAACTTAGAAAAAAAATATTACATAATATCAACTAGTTTGTACTTTATTTATACATTATTTTTTTAACAAATCTATTTCAATAACGTTCCTTTGGGTTTAATTCCTTTTTCAGTTAGTAAACTAATTATAACAAGCATTAAGATAACAAGTTTTAAAACATCATAAAACAACCTTTTATTATTGGTAACTGAACTACTGAATTCTCCTCCCGTGACCAAAAATATAAAAACATATGTGAAGTAGAATGTGAGAACACTTGGGGGAGTATATATTTGGAACGATGGAACAACTCGATGAAAACAAATCGTGGAAGTTCAAATATTAATCATCAGAAACGTGATCCATTTAAGTGCATATATTTATAATTGTAGACTCCTCCACTCCTTTATACTATACTCATGTGTACTTATATTATGATCATTTCAAATTTTATTAAATATATTTTAAAAATATTTTATACAAAATATTAATAATAAAATATATTAAATACATTTAAAATACGTATTACAAAAAGTATTTTATATTGATGATTAAAAGTATATCTGTATATTCCAAAGTATTAAATTAATGTTTTTATAAAAGTACCATAATATCATTATGGTAAACAATAAAAGAAATATCAACCCAATCTCAATAAATCTCTCAAAATTATAATACCAACATAAATAACAAATAACACGAATCGAACGCAAACCCACCGCTAAAAGCTAACACTTTTAACTCATTTCTCTAAAATAGGAAATATAAATTCTATAAATACCAACTACGCTTTATTCATTAGTCTTAAATCTTTCTTTTTTTTTATATTATGTTTTTTCTATGTTATCAAATTAAATTAATTCACACATTAAAACACTTTATAAATATATACTTATTTTAATAGTTAAAATATCAAAAAAATACATTTTGTAAATACTTTTCTATTTTATTTTATTTTAAGTGAACGTTGTATTATTCAAAACCCAAAACTTATAAATAACTGCTATTTATGTATATTGACTGCATACTACAATTTCACCAACACGAGGTTTTACCTCAATGGTGAATTACGCCAAACTATTAATATTTTATATTTTTCATTAATGAATTTTGTGTTAATATTCTATTAATAGGTACTGTAAATGTGCGATATATTCAACTGTATTATGGCCAATAAATTATCTTATCTTAAATAAAAGTACGTTTTCCGGAAGGTGATTATATCTAGTTGATGCCATATTTACGGCTCGCCGCGAGGTTTTCGTCGATTTTAATTTTTGCAAACGATGTTTTCTACTTCGATTGAAAAATGATAAGACATTCATTTTGTTCCTTCTTATATACTTAGCCACTGATAAAGAAATTATATTTTAATATCTTATTTTTTTATAAAAATCGAGGAAAAAAAAACGAAAATAGGATCTTTTCAAGTTATGGCGCAACGATTTCATTAGGCGCTTTAAATTTCTACGGCAATTTAAGAAAATAATTCTTTTATTATTTTTAATTTTAATTCAGTTGAAAATATTCGTAGACTTCGTAATCGTAAATATTACGGCCTTTCAAAACGTGTATAGCCGAACTTGGTTCCGAATAATTTATCGTTAGCAATGGTTTATCATCGGTTACAGCTAGTGATGAACACTATCGAACTATTCAATAGCCGATCACATTCGAATTTTTCAGTAGTTTTTACTTAGTTATTTTTCGCCGGTATTATTAAAATATTTTTGTTTATAATAAAACGATTGGATTATATGTTATGGTCATTTTTACATCTAAAATTCTTGAATTTTTTCATTTCTAATATCCGATGTTTTTCTCTTCAAATGAACCCACTGACTTGATGTATTATTTAAATATTTTAGTCTATATTGCACTTGACTCGGAGTGTTATGCCGGGTCCACACTAAACCGACACAGAAACAAAACAAAAACTCAACTTTTTTTGTTTGAAAAAAACCAAAAAAAAACTAAACACACTGTCAACACTGAGTCGACTAAAATTTAAACAAAATATGAACCAAACAAAAACACATTACACAATTGTATATTAATCCAAGATATCCAAATATTAAAATGTAAACATAATTTCTTTCTATTAAAATTATTGCTCATAATTAAGTCATAATATATTAATTATTAAACAATAATTAATGAATTAAATACAATCAGTAGGGAATGAAATTATAAGTACTTGAAATCCGCAAAAAAAGTGATTTAATCGTCAAAAGAGCAAATGGTAAAGGGGTTTAACCTTATTAAATACAGTTGTCTAAAACTGACAAATGATTAACACAAAGCCTTTTTATATATATGTAACACATACAAATATATTTGAAGAAAATTACTTTGTAATAATCGTTTCTTTAGTGATATTATATTTTAATAAGTTAGAAATGTTTGTAAGCACTTTTTTGTTAATTTTAAGTACATATAAATCCTTTCCCTAACCATCAAGATCAAACAATGAAAATTTGTTTAAAATAAACAATCTTTTTTTTTTATGAAGTTTCTTATAAAATTACAGTAAGTTTTTAATACTTTAATAATAAGTGTATGATTAAGTACACAGTGCAAAACAATCATATGAATAAAAAATTTTTTTTTTAAAACAAAATAGATTGAATTAAAAGATTTAACTCTGTTTGAGAATCAACTGTCATTTTCCTAAAAATAACAATTGGCACCACATTAATGATAAAACAAATGTTTTTCACAAACAATGTCTCAGTTTAATTCAGTTTTTACAGTAAATTTACTGATAATTAAAATAATGTTTTATATATATACATACATACTTCAAGTACAAAACTAATATCATGTGTAAACACTAATATTTAGTTTAAATTTGATAAGTAACTAATTAAATATTGAAAGAAAAATCATAAGCAAGGTTTAAACTAACTATTTAATGCAGTTATTTTCATAGAGAAAATATTACAATGGAACTTTATAGGAGAAAACCGACACTGGGTAGGAAAAGCTAGTGATAAGATTGTACACTAAAATGGCAGAGTGCTCAAATACCTAAGACATAACAGGCAATATTATTTAACAGTTTAAACATGGATAAGTACCACATACATAATATACTAAATGTATATATTTATCAACTAGAAACAATTATCATTTGTGTTTAAAATTTACTAAATAAATTTCAGATAGATTTAATTCTTTCTTAACCCTTTCATTAATTAATCAATTCATATAGCATTAAATTGTATATTTAATTAAAATATTGATCCACATTAATAACTAGTCATTAAAAATTATAATGAAATAATGAAAGGGTTAAGTATTTATAAATTAGTCAAAAACCGAAAAAAAAAAAAGGTATACTAATTATTGCATTAACTATTTGATTACACATAGAATTAATTAATTTATATATGGAATTTAAAAAATATATTTCTCCAATTATTTAAACAGGTTAAAAGGTTTTTGCTTAAAATGTGATTACATTTCATTAAGACATGTCTTATACACATAATACTTGTCTGCAAAAACAAAATTAAAAAAATATTTGCCCCCCCCCCCACCATAATAGAAAATATTGTTAATTTGTAATATTATTACTATTGGTCAATATCTTTTAACTTATATTAATTAAATTGCCAAAATATCCCAAATAAGGGTCAGATAAGGAATTCGTTGAAAATGTTGTAAAAGTACACTCTTAGAGAAAATAATTTTTTAAATATAAAAATTTTAATAATTAAAAAATAATAGTTAAGAATAATATTTCTTTAACATTATATGATACCATTTGTAGAACCTTCTAAAAAATCACATTCATAATTATAAACTCCACCATTTGTTAAAAGTGGGGATGTTGACTTTGAACAATTATTTTTCGGACTAAAGCGGGTCCATTCATCCATAGATTCATCCAAAAATTCAATACTATTTAAGAATTTTTTGCCTTAAAAAAAAAAAAAAAAAATAAATAAATAAATAATAATAAAATAAATAAAGTTTACCTATCAAAAACCATTATTTTTATAAAAAAAAATAAGATTTCTGGTTTATTGATATTTACCAGAAAATCCTCCTACAGCATATAATCTATTCCCAACGACAGCAACTCCTACATTTGCACGAGGTGTAGTCATATTTGGACCTGGACTCCATGTTCCTTCATTAATATCATATATTTCAGTAGTAGCTAACGACTGAGTTCCATCTGAACCACCCACAACATACAATTTTCCTGTGATAACATAAATTATTTCAATTTAGTTGTAGTGAAGTAACTAGAGTAAAACTAAACTATTAACCATTTATATGTGCAAGCCCACAACCACGACGAGGAGTAATAATTGGTTTAATAAAAGACCATGAGTTATTCTCAGGATCATAGCACTCAGCTGAGTTTAGACAATTCCAAGTATCACAGCCACCCACAACATATACTTTACCATCCATTGCACAAACACCAGCTTGGTTTCTTCCTAATTGGTGTAGAATTTTGATCATTAGTATTTTTATTTATTAAATAATTGTTTACGACTAAAAATACCTGTTTGCAATGGAGCAATACTGGTCCAATTATTTGTATCTGGATCATAAACATCACTTTGTTTAATTCCAACTTGACCATTCCACCCTCCAATGCAATATATTTTACCATTTAGTTCGCAAACACCTTTAAAAATTAAATATACATATTTTAAGGCACAATATGTAAAATAAATATAAAGACAAATATTTACTTACCAGTATTGGATCTAGCAAGTGGTAAGGATGTCACAGGAATCCACTTTTTTTTATTTCTATCATAACATTCAACGGTTGATAATTCTGTTGTACCATTACAGCCTCCGACTGCATATACTTTATTATTTAGTACAGCTATATTAAATCGCCCACGTGCTTCACACATTGGTTCAAATGTTTCCCAAATATTTTGTTCAGGATCATAGGACTCTACATTTTTTATACATTCAGTTCGATCATAACCTCCACACACTAATAAATTATTGTTAAGATTTGCACAGCCAATAGCACATTTCCCAGATGTCATGAGAGCTAGGGCACAATAAAGATCAGGTAACGACTCCTGAGATTCAGCTCGGCTATTTAATGGTGATGGTTCAGTGGATGGTAGATTTGATGGCATAGAAATATTTAATTTTAATTTTATGCTTAATGAACACAAGTGACCTTTCAGTGAAGCCAAAGTAGAAAAAGTATGCTCTAAACAAAAAAAATAACTGAAATTATTTATAATATGATAAAAAAAGACCTAAATACCTCCAACACAAGTAACACCAAGTATTGTCCAATCACTATCAACAAAACTCTCTCTTCGTTCATGCATTTCACGGTTACATATTAAAACTCTAGATTTAGCAGGCTGTATTTGACCTTTACGTCTTGTCTAAAACAAACATATGTTATAAGTAATATGAAAATGTAAAAATATTTGTAAAGAACTACTTTTGGTATTGATGTTGATTTTTTGGATAGTTTTTTATAATCTTGGACAATTTCAGTGTTACTTAATTCTCCAGATGGAAGTTCTGAACAATCTTGTAATATGTTATCCAATGCTAAATACAACATGTAAGTCTTAAAAAAAAAAAAAAAAAAAAGTTCATTAAAATATATTTATTATTTGATTTAGTTATATAAGTATACTTTTTCCATAAGAGCGTTGAAGAATATTGTTGGTTCATTCTCATCATAACATCGTTTAATCCAATCTAACACCAACTGAGAAATAGAATCACCAGTACTTAAAGACATTTCTTGTTTTGTTTGACTTAAAATTTCTATCCGTATGCATGGTAATGACAGAAAAGTTGGAGTTTCAGCAATCTCTTTCATCTATGAATTAATATTAATATTATTAATTAATTTAACTTTCAAACATTGTAATACTTACATGTGCTGATATAAAAGAGTTAACTTGGTTTATAAAAGATATACTTGTTGATATGCATGGAAGAGAACGTATCTCAATGCAGTTATCGACATTCAAATGTTTTAACATAAAACGAGCTAATTCTTTTGCAATACGATCCATTTTCAAATAACAAGCTGCTTGAAATATTGATTTTACTTGATAAACATTTGCTTCCAGGCTAAAAATATAAAATACAAATATTTAAAAAATGATTCTATATAATTCTAAACTGTTATTAAATAGATTTTCATTAGTATCAAATGTTCAATAATAATAATAATAATATTAATGTTTAATATCAAGCATAACTTGCAAACATTTTGAATAGTAGACACATAAAATACAAATAAAAAAAAATGAACTAGAATAAATGAATTGATTATTAAATTTCCCAATATTTAATCAATAGTACCTAATGTCAATTTCAGATACATAAAAGATGTAAATATTATAGTAAAACATAAATTCATTAATAAGTTCGATCTCAGCATCGAAGAGCTTATTCGAGAGCAAGTAGGAGACTTCAAATATTTGGAAACCAACATAACCGAAAAAACAATATAAGACATATAAAGGAGCATCTAATCTATACATACATATTAGAGTGGTCCAAATTTGTAGAGGCTTGACATTTTCTTGAGAAATTAAAAATGAGTATCCCTCATTTTTTTTATTGGTATGAAAAATAATTTTGTGAAAATATGAAATCAATAACTCATCCCCTTCCCATGCAGAAAAGTAAGATTGAATTATGACATTAAGGTGTTTTCAGTTTATTTTTTTAGATTGTTTTGAATTATTTTAGATAAGTTTAAAATTTATATCATAGAAAATACTTTTATCTTAAAAAAATGATCTAATAAAAATTCTATTTAACTCGTATTTTATATAAAAAAAAAAAGTAAAAATAAAAAATATTAAGAGATATTGAAAACAAATTTTATTTTTTAAAAATTGGTTAAAGATTGAATATTATTATGAAAAATACTTCGAATTGAAAAAAAAAAACTGAAAAACAATACCCTTGTGCCATAATTCAATCCTATTTCAGCACGGGAAGGAGGTACTCATATTGAATTTCATAACTTTTTTTTGGACCACCCGAATAAAACATAGATTTTGAGAGAAAAATATATGAACCTGTAGTAAAATGATATCTGAAGAAAATCAAACAGTCGCTAGAGATGAGAATGGCATTGGATAGAGAGACAGAAAAGTGGTGCTTGTCCTAAACGAACCGCTATAAGCTTTAGAAAAAGAGTTCATCAATTGGGTAGGAACCCAATTTTAGCTAGTAATGTGTTCATATTTCCAAGATTTAGATTAATATATAAGTCTCTATAAAATCTATACTTTTAGACATATAGTTTAAATGTTCTGTCGATAAAATAAAAAAGTGAAAACATTAAATCTGTTATCAATTTGTCTATCTTACTCCGATCATCAATATTAAAGATGGTTAATATATACATTTTGTACAGTTGATTAATGGAAAGCCTATGTTTTGATTTACATTGTTAGTTTTCTTAATAACTGGGAAAAATGTATGCAAAAATGTTATAATTTGATTGAAAAAAATTATAGAGAACTAAAATTTTTAAAATACCGATACTAGCAATTTCTAGATATGTTATAATTTCAAAACCTTCTAGTGATTTTTGAGTTATTTTTAAAAATTTGAAATTTTCGAGTTTTTTAATAAATAAAATTATTTTTGCTTGGCAATTTAATACAAGGTTTATTATAACTTATAATTAATAGTAAAACAAAAATAGTTGAGTATAAAGTATTTATAACTTTTTATAAACGTTGAAAGTTAAAATGTAAATAAACATGGTAAATATCACAGCATTTCAAAACAAATTTTATCAAATTTTACTCTGAATCATTTTTCATTAGTAATAATTTATTGTTTTATATAGATAAAAATTAAATTTTTCTATAAATCCTTTCTTTTTAAAATGCATCTTTAATTAAAGTTAACTCATTTTACTTAAAATGAGTAAATAGAATAAATAAAAATGTAATACCTAAATAACTTAAGAATATAATTGTTAAGGCTTTAAACCTTCATCAAAAATATTTGCAATTGACTTAGTTCTTATTTAGGAACTCAAAACTTGTTGAGAACTGGTAATATCCTTTATGGTTAATTGTTGATATGTTCTTAATCAGTAATTGGCTCTTTATAGATATCAACATTTATTAATTAAAAACTGTGTGGTTATATTTTCAGAATATCGGTAAAAACCAATTATAAAAAAAGAATTATAATGAATTGCCCCGTTGTACTTGATCAGTTCATTATTAGTTGTCTTAAAGCAGGCAGCAGGCTGATTAACAAAAACAAATAAAATATTAAATTCTTTAACTTATCAATTTTATTGGAACAAAATAAAAATATTGAGCACGTAAGATTAAGAAGCTTGATTTTAGAATAAAAGTGACTATTATGAAATTTATAGAGAACAATATTTTGAAAGGAGTATCATAAGGATTTTTGTATTATTGTATTATTCAAAATAAACAGCTCAATATAAAAGATAAAAAAAAAAAACTTTTTTTTTGAATTATTAACTTTTTTAATAGTATATAATTAAAAAAAACAATTATGACTTTCCTTTTAACTAAACGATTGTATTTTATCTACATTATCATTTGTCAACAAGGACAAAAAAAAAAAAAAATGTTGGTTCTGAATTGGTTTTTTTACCAAAATGTTAATTAAAAACAATAAGGTTATTGATTATGATTAATTTGTCTCACTTTCATTGTTTTTGAAAAATTAAGACTGTTATTGGGTTTGGTACCATGTTTTTTTTAAAACTCAAGTAGAAAAAATGTGATGTTTAATGAAATTTTATAAAATATAAAATAAGGGATATATAAAATTAAGGGAAATGTTGACATTTTTAAAAGAAAATAACAATAAATATTAATAATAATAAATGTTCCAAGTATAAACAAATTGTATAAATACTATAAACATTAGCTATCTAAAATACCACTTTATGTAATAATTACAAAATATTATTTAGTGTTAGGTATATAATACCAAGACTATTAATTAATTATTTATGTTAATTATTACTATACTCAAAATATCATTTTTTAGAGAACATTAAACCAATTTATTGAGTTTTAACTCATTGATAGTATAAGAAAAAAATGAAGTTGTTAAGAGATATATGTTAATAAATAAGCGTTAAATTGTAAGTTAAAAATTAATGTTAAACCCTTGTTATGAAAAAATAAACATATGAATAAATATTATTATTTAAAATAATAAATAGGTACAGGTATTAGTGTAACCAATTTTTGGAAAAAATCCATAATTAGAAAGTAATATGAGAAGAAAATAAAAAGAATTAAGTCAGAAAATTAAATGAAATGTATACATTAAGTTAAAATACCTAGATAGGTACATATTTTTTTTAAACTGTATACCTTTTTAAAATAATGGATTTTAAATAAAACGGCTCATAATATATCTAATAATATCCAATACTATATATTAGTATTATAAAACATATCATGAATATTATTGATACATTTATTCGAAATATTACTTCAAAAAATTAAAAGCTA
Source organism: Cinara cedri (assembly GCA_902439185.1). Lineage (NCBI taxonomy): Eukaryota > Metazoa > Arthropoda > Insecta > Hemiptera > Aphididae > Cinara > Cinara cedri. The sequence goes on along the minus strand of CABPRJ010000960.1, from coordinate 1,561,317 downwards.
TGTTACCAATTAATAAAATAACTTTCTCGATCACTAATTGAACATAAATAGTTTTATATAAATGTTACTCTAAATAGTAATAAAATAGATCTAGATTTTATATTCTCAAAATTGATGTTTTGTTAAATTATGTAGCTAAATTTCCATGGGAATTGGTAAGTAAAAATATCAATATCAAATGCAACTATTTAATTGACATATTACTTATAAGTTATATAATATAAATAAAACTTAAATATGTTTTAAGCATATACTATTTCACTGTTCTTATATTTTTTATGTTTATATTTAGGGATCGAGAAAGTAAGATTGTTAGAGTTAAATAAATAAGTGGTAGCGACAATGCGTTACCGAGATGTGTAGGTGTATTCGATGAGCTTCTCAACAGCAGAACAGTCACTGAGTGGACCAGTAGCATTCAGTGTGTATGTTGTTATTGCTTCCCGATGAGAACCTTTTTTCTCTTCATCGTCGGTGCTAAACATCTCCATCAGAAATAGACTCGAGCTGGCCAACACAGCACGATGACCGTGCAACTCGCAATTGCCCACCTACACACACTCATGGTGGTCGGTCTACGTTTCAAAATAGTCAACACTTCCCGTCCAACCCACAAATTACAAAAAAGTTTATATAATAAAAACGAATAATGATTAAAATTCCCATACTATAGTTAACCATTTATAAGTAGTAAGTTGTTTTTTTTTATTTTTTTTATTATTTTTTTTTTTTTTAAAGGTATAATTATGTTATCAACTGCATAGCAAATGTTCAACTTGTATTTTAAAGTATAATTAACTTAAAATGTAATTTAATTCATAATAATAGTTAAATAGCTATAGATAATCAATGTTTCAACTTACATTTAAAATAACATCACAAAATGTCCGACTTTTACGCATCATATTAAGTGAATTTAGTAATACAGTCTGGTGGTCATCATCTTCCATGACAAACATTTCACTAATATCACAGCCATTTAAATCAGGACTCATATTTTTGCCTGATACTACCTTTTCAATGTTATCATGCCCATCTGAATAACAAAACATACCATTATTAACAATGAACATAATATTTTAAATAATAATATATTCCACTACCTACACTTTATAAATACTTACTTTTTTGTGCATGTATGTGTTGTATATGTATATATTTTAAATAAATAATTATAGAAATATTTTTGTTACAAAATCTTTTTTTATTATTTTTTTTTTTTAATAGAAAATTGTACAATAAGTGTTTATGATATATGCATATACAAACACAAAACAATAAAAATAAATTAATAATTATAAACAATGGATAAGGACAGTTAAAAAAAATTTCAAGAACCCTTGAAAACTTTTAAGATACTACAAATCTAAAACAAAAAAATATAGTTATAATTACAATATATGGTAATCCTAAATATGAATCTAAACAATTTTTTTTTTTAATTACTATTAAAACATAAGCTTGTTTTTTTCTTTATTGAAAATAATAAATAATTTACCATAGCGACACGATTACTATTTATTTGTACTGTTTAACTCTCGTTTTATTGACATTACTTACAAAAAGGGGTTGGTAAATTGATTTAACAGAAGCACTACAACAAGAAAACAAGTGGTGGGGGATAGGGAACAACCTTGATTTAAACTTTAAATAAGGTGCACAAATTGACTAGTCCCTCTATGTTTAAACCCTGGTGTAATATATATTCTATTGGATTTACTTAATATTTTATCTGATTATTTGATTTTAACCTTGTACCTACCTAAATATCATGATTAGTTTAAATTAAAACATGTATTTATATTTTCAGTATATAAAAGTAGTTTAATATTTTATATATATTATTTATATTATTATATATAATAGTAGTATTTTTAAATAATGTTATCAAACATAATATTAAATAGACTAATACAATATTTGCCAATCGTTTTAAATTTAAAATGACAATGTAATATAATATAATGAAATATTTATAAAATCTTTATTATAATAATCTAAAATACATTATAATTATTTATATACTTAGTAATGTTTAGTAATATTTGGCATATAAATATACAACAAATATCAAACACGTGTACCAAAATGAGTTTAATCATTTTTGTGTTATTGATTTTTCATTTACTTAAGTAAAAAAATACCTAATTCATGAAAGCTCACTTAATATTAATATTTAATTAACAAATATATATATAAAACAAATTGAATGACTATCATGGACCAATTTATCTTTAATTTGTAAACCCACATATAATTTAACAGAAGAAGCATAGAATAACAGGGTATACCTATTGATTATTTACCATTCTACAAACTACACTGACATTATCATTGAAAGTAATGGTTTGATTCAATACTTTTCATACATCTAATATAAAATGGGAATAAATAAATAACTGATAAAGGTATGATAACAATAAAAATTAAAAATGGCATTGAAATTCATTTATAACATTGTTAGTCAATTAAAAAAATGTAATCCCTTAATTTGTATTTAACTTACTCAATAGATCATTCGAACATTAAAGGTGAATGAACTAGTCAAGTTATATCAGTTATTTGATAATTTTTAATATACAACTAAAATAATTTAATGAGTAAATATATATAATATACTATAATCATTAAAAAAAAAACAACTATTTTATATTAATTGGTCTGAGAGATATTGATCAAACCATTGCATAAAAAAAAAACCAAAGTTTGGCATATTGTATCTAACAAGTATTTATATATATATATTGTGTACGAATCCTATTAAAAAAAAAAAAAAAAAAAAAAATTTGAATAAATTTAGCATTTCATTTCCCCCAATTGTCAATGGTATTAGTTAGAGTCAATGATATTAGTCCAAGGAATGACAAACATTTACAAGGTACATATATGAGTCATTTAGAATCCTTATAAGTTTAACTAATCTAAAAATAAAAAATAAAACTAACATACTTTACACGACGGGTAGGCCACTGCTGTAGATGAAAAGTTAGGATGGTGGAAAACATGTTATTTAATTATATATGTAAGTAATAATTGCCAACGAAAAACGATTCTGAGCGGAGTTCAGTTATACATGTTTTGAAAGACTTTAATATTTAATATTTAAAAATAATAAATTTTCCCATTTATTATAAAAACCTCTGGAAAAAATCAAAAAATAACTTTCTTAAAGTACCACCAAAGTCAAATTTCCTTTCAAAAAGTGCTTCACTTGAAAATCTGAGTAAAATTTCTTGCAGAAGTTATTCACAGAAAAAAATAAAATAAACATAATGGTAAAATCAATACATTCCTCCGTTCAGTATCTTAAAAGAAACTTATTCCATTTTCTGTTTGAAATATTTAGATATAGTTTAAATTCATTAGTATAAAAATAAATAGTACACTGGACTATATTCAAGTTAAGAACAACTAAAAGAAATGACTTATGAATTGTACGCAATTGGAAATTTAAACTTTTTAAAAATTACATTTTAATGAAAAAAAAAAATCAAATATGATGTTAACTGGGACATAGATTAGAACTTCAAATGTTCAGTCTTTCTTAAAAAAGATATAACAAAATACTGCATATTATTATATTGTCTTTTAAATATTTTAATTGAATTTTAGAAATTGTTTAAATTTCCTGTAGAATTTTGTCCTATACTGAAAGAAAACTATAATATGGACACTTATTGAATACAGTGTATACAATAAAAACACTACATAATTATTATTTGAGTATTTAATTTTAGTAGGAAATTCATGGTCCTTGATTTTTTTCTTTTCTTTTTTCAACACAAGTAGTGATTAGGAGAAGTGATTTTCTTAAAATTTCAAATATATTAAATGCAGTTAAATTTTAAGGTTGTTTTAAAGTTGTGAATTTCTATTGAATATGAAAAAGTAATAATTAAACAATAGTTAAAATACATTACTTATTCAATTAAATTATATAGTAGGTATTCTGGGAAAATATAATGACTTTAAATGAGGCTAAAATGCATTACATAACAAGTTTAACAAACCTAAATGGAGGCTAAAATGCTAATTTACTGATATTATTAAAATAACAATTAGTGCATTATATTAGTTTCTGATTGAACAAAGAATATATTACAAAATGATGCTAAATTATTTTTTTAAATCTGTGTTTAACTAATTGCACTAAAATTTAACATGAAATAAATGTAATTGACAATTTATAGATATAAAATGAATGAAGCAGGTAAAGATTTTGTTTTTATTTTTAGAAATCACAATTGTATAATAGTTTAAAAATAAAAATCATAAGCTGGTACATATTAGATAGAACTATTACATAGTTTAAATTATGGAATCTCCTCAAATACATTATTACCATAGTTGAGTTCAAGAAACGAGACCCAACACTCATTTCTGTTGCCATAAATTGTAATCATTTGAACTCAATTTTATATATCAATACAATTATATTATTTTTTTTTATAGTGAGGAAGGAGTAACAAATTATAAATAATTAAAGTCAATTTAAATACAAAATTATATCTATGTGGACACTACAATTTAACAATTGATATGAAATTTAAATGATTTTTTTCTTTCTCAGAACAGCAAAACATTTGTAATTAAGCAATTATGTAATCATAACATACTTAGTATTTCAAATAATAATAGCAAAAATGAAGATTTAAATGATTCTTGATGTACCTACTTAAATATAATTTAAAATACAGTTTAACTATATTTGTTTTTATTTTAATTCATAATTTTTTCAATAAAATTAAATACAACATTATATGTATGTAACATAACGGTTTAACAATTGATATGAAATTTAAATGATCAATTTTTCTTTGTTAGAACAGCAAAAATATTTGTAATTAAGTAATTATGTAATTATAACATATTTAATATTTTAAAAAAATAATAACAAAAGTGAAGATTTAAATGATTTTTGATGTACATACTTAAATATAATTTAAAATACAATTTAATTATATTTGTTTTTAGTAACATAATAAAGTTCACTTGTATAAAATTATTAATTAGGTAATCCTAATATGTGTCATAAATGGCATACATAAACTTCATTAAGTAGGTATATCACATTAATCAGGTTGCTCTAAGTCAGACTTTGTTTTTTTCATTTTAATGCATAAGAATATATATAGATATACTACTTTTAAGTAGTGTTTTTAAGTATGTTTGTTTCTTGAAAAGTGTTATAATTGATATAGCAGTGTTTCTTAACTTTTAGTTAAGGAGCAAGATTTTTTAAAGCCACCAACCCCACCCCTTCAATTAAAATACCTCAATTTTGTTCCATGAAAGAAGCATAGTGCACATTTTATGCGATAATACACTTGTTGCCCAAAACATAACTAATGACACCCACTTCTAAAACAAGGTTTCTGCTACGCAGTACCCTTTCAATGCCTACTGGGTTTATTTTCAAAACTGATACAGCATATTACTGCTAAATTATAAATAATAATGGATTATATATTAAAATTATCCATTAATTTATTGAAATGAATCATTATTTAATTTAATAAAATCAGCAAATTACCTTAAAAATGACTCACCTATTTAAATATTACATGGTAATTCTTGTTAAAGATTATAATGAAACTATAATTTTTTGTCCGGCAAAAAGAAAATTGCCTCGAAATAATGATATCATAAGTGTTACAATAATTTTCTCAAGTACCTAGTTATAAAATAAATGATATGTAAAGATATCTCTATTACTGCATATAAATAGCATATTTTTAATTTAAAATAATAATAATAACAAAGGATTAAAGAATGAATATAAAATAATATTACTATAAATTATAGTAGTTTACAAAAAAAAGTGTTATAGGTACTTCAATTTTATTAAAATTGTATGAACTATATTATGTTTAGTCTTTAAACACCCACAATGTGGCAAACACAGGGGAGTGGGTTAAGGTACAAACCCCTACAAAATATAAATCATTGTTAAATTTAAATTTTAAATAATTAATCAATTTAAAATAATATAGTATATTGAACAAATAATATTAATCTATCATTTCTTTACCAAAACTTTATAAATAACCTAAGTATTAACAAATGAAAATTACTAATAATATGAACCTAAGCATAGTTGCGAGAATAGATTATGCAGCTGCATAGTCTACAATTTAGTGTAGCAGTGTAGGAAACTTAGATTTTGATTTAGTTCATAATATAATAAATTGTATGATTTACTGTGATATAATTTGAGAAGATTTTTATTTTTATAAGGTGGTAAAATTATATATTATTATATTTTGAAGTCCTATTTTTTCTTAATTGCACAATCTGTAGATGAAATCTATACAAACCTATGTACCTAATATACTTTTTATAAGTGAGCACCTAGTAGTAATTTATTAGGAAATAAAATAATTTTAAATTTGATTCTATGCAATACATCTATCTTCTCTGTAATAAAATAAAATAAGTACTAATTACTGTGTAAGTAAATAAAACTTAAAAATTTACAACCATGGCATACTCATATAAGTGAATAGGGCATAAATGCTCAATGACTTTACTCAAAATTTGAATAGATATAACTTATCTTGAGGAATCCCAAGTCTAAGTGGGTTTCTATTACTTTTAAATTTATATTATAACATTATTTAAATTCTTAGTACCTTGATAATAATTTAAATTAAAAATGAAACATTTTACAAACTAAAAATGAATAATAAAACATCAAATTGTTTAATTTTCTAGGTATGTAGTTATTAACATTAATATATAAAACAAATTATCATACAATTGAAAACTATTGTAGATACAAATTTATGTTCAATAACCAGTAGCTTTAGGCAATAAAATATGAATATTGCGTCAATAATTTGTAAATAAATAATTGTTTTACATACTTGGCAAACGCCCGTTGGTTTGTGCGTGTTTGTTGTGTTCCATTTTTCGACGTAATGAATGTTGAATAAAATACTAGCAAACACAAATGTAGTCTATTGTAAAATATTATAATATATATATAAAAAAAAGGTACAATATAGAAGTAGATGTTCAACAAAAATACGGGATTACTTACTCCCAGGAAAGCGTACTATTTATTTTCAATTATTATCTATAGTATAAATGCTTGAGTAAAACTGCCGGAAAGCACATGTTGCATCTTCGAATATGGATGCAAAATGAGACCTCCATAATGGACATCAGGGAGTTACTCAATTAACTGTGGCTTCTGTGCTTAATGTTATGGTCCCCACTCGGCCACCGACAGTCTCTTGTTTAGAAGTAATAAACATCTGTAAAAATCATTACCAAAATCCAGGGACTTTCTATGATATTTCTGCTGTCCAATGTCCTTGGTCAAAATGTAATCTCCAAGAACATAACTTTTTAATGTTAATATAATGAATGTTTGAACAATTTTTTTCATAAAAACGTACTTATGCTAATTTATCAAAGAAACATCCACGGTCTTAGATAATAACGTAGATTGTAACATCATTACATCAGATTTCTTTTTCTATTTTTGAAGTTAATTTTAAAATTTTACTATCATCATAAATGTATAAAACAAGTTATAAAGTATAATTATTTTGTATTTACAAAAGTTTACAACTTTATTTTGAATACCAAAAATTATCTTCTTTTTTTATGAATAAGACTGGGGACTGAAATATAAAATTATGCTCAAATAATTAATAATCAAAAATAAAAGAATATGTATCAACATTTTTATTTAATTTAAATTTGTACAATTACATACAAAGTTTTTTTTAATTCAATTTTAAACAGATTATTATTATAAAGAACAATACACATCTATACTTGTTCTTCTTGGTACATAGACAAATTCAAATGAAAAATAATATAAATCATATAATATATAATATTTATATAATATGCCATATTATATAAAAATGTTCAATAAATAATACAATTAAGACAACTGTAATATAGTTAATTGAACTGTTTTAAATATATATACACACATAGATTTATAAAATTTCAATTTACATGAAAATCGTCTGAAATTTTTAATTTTTTTCTAAAAATTATTTAAGTATAATTGTTTAAAAAATATATTTAAACTATAACTTCATGTATTTATAAAATTAGTAATCTAGGATGCCGTTTAAAATTAGGCAATTGTTTCATACCCAAAAATAAGGAAATGTAACATTTTAAAATATATGATTCCAAAAGTATTTACGCATCTTTTTTTGTAAAAATAAATATTTTATGCACAATTTGACTAACCTTATAAATACAGGATGATTCATTAAGCATTCATTTCACCCCATTTTTAGGACTGCAAAATATATGTATGGTTGTTCTAGATTATTGTATTATATCTTATGTAAAGGGCTTGTCCCGTTAAACTTAATAAATAAAATAAAAAAAATATTCAAATTCTGATTTTTAGAATTTTAAAATATAGTTGATGATATTATATAAAAATACCAACTTTGATTTTTCAAATGAGAACCTTTTACAAAAATTTCATAAATACAAAGAGTATTAAATAAAATAAATTTTGGTGTTGAAATTTTTGACTTCCCTTAATTCATTCACGAGATATTCAACTTTCAAGTTTAGGCTGGGGGAAATAGTGGAGCATAATTTGTGTAGTGGCACAGTGCCTGGTTTTTGAATAGGGCTTCACTACTTTTACCCATCCTAATCTTGTGAACAAATCAACAGAAACCAAAGTTGGCATCATCAACAGTATACTCTTTAAATATTGTGAAGAATTTAAGTATATAAAAATATTGTCTTTAACTACACTTAAAAATTCCTGAAATTAGAATTTATATAAATGTATGATTTACCACTAAAAATGTGGTGATGCTTAATGAATCACCTCACAAGCATATACGCTATATATAATGATATAAACATTAAATAAATAAAACAAAATATACTAAAATAGATTCATTTTAATATATTATATCATTACTAACACTGGATAATTTGATAAATATTTAACTTTGAAGTAATGGAAAATCGGAGGCAATATAAATACCATTACCATTTCTCATTCAACATAAAATATTGTAAAATCAATGTAATTAATAAAATAGATGTAAAATAAATTCTTGTGAACATATATAAACATGTATAAACAACAACGACAACGTATAAACATGTCTATAGACCATCTTACCTTAGTGAGATTGTATATAAGACATAAGAAGTTTAAAATTTTTAATTCTGAACATAATGAGGAAGCTATTTATTTTATAATACTTTCATTTTAAGAAAAATGCAAATAAAATTATTTAGGTTATGTATTTTTTATCAATAAGATCCTTGTGGTAGAGGATTAGAGTACTCCCACCATATCTCAATCTGCCGCAAGAGGCCATAAATGGGATTGGAGTCAAGTCAACAGCGTACAATTTTGTTGAATAGCATGAAATGTCTTAATTAGGGATTAAGGAGATTACATGATCTGGGATATACATGGGGAATTGATGTAGCTAGGGTTAGAGGCCTGGGTGAGCATGTGATTTTTAACCAGATAACAAGTGCAGTAGAAGTTTCAGCAGTCATGTGTACAGACCAACTATTGTAGTTCTAGGTAGGAAACGGTGTAGGAACATCATTACTGCTCTATAGATTAAACCTACAAAAGAATAAGAGTATACCTATTTCTCTTACAAGTAAGAGAAATAGGTATAAGGTAAGAATATAAATTTGGAATGTATTGAACGATCCCAAATAGTTGGGATGAAAGCAAAGGACATGACAAGAATATTTTATCCAAATTTAATTAAGATACTAAGAGCTATTAATGAAAAACGTACATTCAAACATAAAAAAAAAAAAAATGTTTGAAATTGTTTGGATAATTTAAAAGATTTAAAGAATAAAAAGAAAAGGTGAGTAATCAATTATAATAGAGTTGTGGACCAACCTATGGGTATAAGGTAAATAAAAATAATAACTATATTTTGAGGATATCAATTATTTCGTTAATATATTTAGTTGTAAATAACATTTTTTTTTACACAACTATATTTATTTAAAAATTAATATATGTTGAGACATGATTGTTATGTATTTAACAGGCTAGTACTAAGTGCCATATTACTTCCACAATAAAATAGTACATATTACCAGGAAATACAATAGGAAATTTAAGATTAACTATTACTTATTCAGTTCAATTCACCCAATAAAAGAATACGAATATAAGAATTAAAAAAAAATAAAGTGTTTAACACACTTTGATATTTTTTTTTTTCAATAAGATTTTTCTAAGATGGTATATTGAAAAATATGATATGTATTATAAATCAATACTTAAAATATATCTTTTTTAGTTTTACTTAAAAAAATAATAAGGAAAAATCTTGAGTAATTTACTAAAAAAAAAAACATGTAAAACAATATACCCCTACAAAAATAATAACTATTACAAATTAAACTAATTAGGTTTAATTTGCACTTAAATAAGCAGTTATATTATGATTGTAAATAGTACAAATACAGAAAGGAAAAAGTTATGTAAAAAGTATATTTTTGGACTTAAAACTAAAGTGTATTATCATTTAGAGAACATGAATTTTGTTATACAATACAGAAAATAAGTACTTTCCTGGCGTCTAGGTAGAATAGTTTATTGAATGTTTGTTATATGATTAATGAATTACTGAAGGGAAAAAAACTTAGTTATATAATGATCAATTAGGTTGTTAATAACCACCACACTTACAACTACACTTACACACATTAGTTTGATTCTGACTCTTTATATGTACTTAACAATGTTGCTTTAAAAACTTCTTGCCTTGGCCACAGTTGTGCTGCTTTACCATTTAAAGGACTTTCATTATTTGGCTCTATAAGATAAATAAAATAAATAATAAAATTAAAAAATAATTAGGTAATATTAAAAGAGTATCGATAATTTGTTGTTACAAAAATTAAAACATTCAATTAATTATCTATTAAAACTACAAAAATGTATAATTAACATGTATTATTTATATTTGTATACAAATTAATCAGTGTAGCCCTTATTTAAAAGTACAATATCCATATTATTTGATTATTATATTCTAAATTATAGATAACAATTACACACATATATTCAATGGAAATATACACAAATATAATATTGATCTAGTTTAGTACTGATACTAAGAAATGGGCACCAAGTAAATCCGCATCAAAAGTTTGATACAACCAAGTTTACACAATAGCTCGTAAATCCACATCAAAAGCATCTATATTTGGTGTGTAAAATGTGGCCTGACACAGCGTATAAGACTATATTGATACGTTCTTGTTTAAAACGAAAACTAGCGTATCAAATACTTAGTACACATATTAATAAAGTTAATGGTATATACTAGCCTATTGCTAAATTTTTCTAGTAGTATGTAAGTACTCATATTACCTATTACCAGCAATTTTAGTATACTTTATTCATTTTTTTTTTTTTTAATTCTATCATATTGAAACTGATATTAAACAAACAAAATAACATTAGTATTTTATGTGTTTACTAATTTTTATAATTGAACACCAATAACACACATTCAGAGTCCATGATATCAAAATTATACAAGATAAAGGAAATGTCTTTTGAAAATAATGTTTTAGTTCATATTTAAAATATTATTGATGTTAATTCCAGATCTTCTACTTATAATATGTATAGTAGTCATTTATATAGATATAATAAAATGTTTGATAATTACCACCAAGAAGAGATTGTAATGAAATTAATATTGATTTTACATCATACATAGCAGACCATTTTTCTTTTAAAATGTCTAAACAAATGGCACCACTTTCAAAGTCAACATTAGGGTGAAAACATGGAGTTAAAAATATGACAGTTGGTGGTTTATATGGATAACCACGTGGAAATTCCATACTTAATTTGTATTTTAAATTTTCGTACACCTAAAAACAAAATAATCATGTAGTAAACATTAATATATTTTATATTTAATAACAAATAAACTTACGGTATCTTTGGGGCCGACAATAGTAGCAACCCATTTAAAAAGATTATCACCATCAGGAAAGGCTGATACTGACGAATCACATGACATCTAGAACACCAGATTAAATATTTATATTGTATATTTATGTTAAGTTACTTAAAATGGTAATTTAATTAAATTTTTATATTGAAGTTACGGAAACTCCATTTACTTATTTAAAATTACTTTTCATAACTGATTACAACACTTATATAATTTGTTATCTAATTCTCTTATTCATATAGGTAAATATACACATAACAATTAAATATATTAGGTAATGTTAAATACAAATAGGAAGGTACTAATTTATCAAACTTACCATCAAACTCATCAATTCTTTTTGTAATCTAAAACAAAAATAATAGATAAATTGTATAAATAATACATAAAAAAGTTTATAGTTATAAAATGGCGTAGACTAAATATTTTCATAGAAATCAATTACCTTTGAACAACTTTATTTGATTCAAATCTGTCATTCATGTCCTCACTTCGTTTTGGAGAGTCTGAAGAACTGCTTTCAAGTCTAGGATTGACGTTTTGTGCCATTGTATAAAAAATAAGGAACTTACTGGTTGCAGAATAAAAACGTTTTCCAAAAATGTAAAAAACAAAATACAAAATTATAAAGTAAGTGAACTATCAAATATCACAATAAATAGTCATACAATGGTTAAATTAAATTAAAGTAAAGTAAACTAGGTTTAAGTATTTGAGAAATTGAATTTTTAATACTACGGTAATTTAAAATTTAACTAGTGTTGAGAATAACAAAAATGCATTAATAAGGAAAAAGAACCAAAAAACTGAATGTAAAATCGATTACTGAACCAATGTTTTTTGATTGGTTAGTTCGTAGAATTGTTTAATCACCGTCATGACAAAATTTAACGGCCAAACCAAAGATATAATAAACGTTGATACCAAAGAGATCATAAAAATAGGTGTTCACCTTAGATATAAATGTTTATACGTTTATGGTATTCAATTTCTCCTATTTTTTTAATTTTTTACTCGATTCAATGCTTTATACTTATACATCACAATCCTATTTATTTTTTGAAATTGCCTTATAAATCTAAATTTAAAATAATCCAAATATGTATTCGAAATTAACAACTACTTAAATAAACGATTAATGAGTACGACTTTGTCTGTGGGACTTCGGTCACCAACATTCACTCGGTCATTCCAGGATTTAAATCAAGAATAACCTACACCTACAGTAAGCAATGACTTACTTAGGCTACAAACATGATCTCTATGATGTCCATAATGTGTTTGTGTGTCGATGTGTATTATTTAAATCCAGACTGTGCATTACAAACCTTGAAGATTTTCTTCACGTGTGTTAGGTCAGCCTTAAGGTATAAGGCCTATTTCGGGCTGTCAGTCTGTGCTGGTCAAAAATTCTTTCCGGAATTTCAAAAGGAAAAACTGCCAAAGCCGAACTGTACTGTTCAAATTCGCACATATGATGGCAATCTAAGATCTTGAGAATTCATGCGATACCACTATTTATAACATTTTGTTTGTTTTTTTGATTTTGAACTAGCTTTCAAACTTCAAGCAAACGTTTATTTCATTTTAAAGTGAGCCGTGAATTTATAAAAGAATTTCTAAATTAAATGAAAGTAAGACGTCTTTGGTATATCAAATCAAAAGATTATTTCGATAACTATTCCTTCACCCATATAGATACTTCTTTTACGCTTTCTCACCCAAATTTTTAAACAATTGATTGCCACTAGTCTAAGCTACCAATAGCTGCCATAATATCGTTATCTAATGTTTCCATTACGAATATACCTACTCAATAATATACGAATAAATCTCAAAAAGCTGTTCTAAGATTATGGGGTCGGATGTAGCCACCGTTTCTGTTGTAGGTGGAAATTGGGAAAGTCGGATACAAAAGGGAATTAAATGTATATCTCTAAGCAACGATAATCCAGGTACATCTTTGAAAGAGTGTGTGGGGGGGGGGGCGATCCCCCATTGGATCCATTGTTAATCCAATTGGATTAACAATGATGTTTTTTTTTATTGTGACAAAAATGTCTACCAGATATATTTTTTAATATATAAGAGTGTGGGACCTTTTTTGAAAGAAATTATTGTCTTATTGACTAGATGATTCTATGGGAAGGTCATTTTTTTATTTCCCAAGCAGTTTTCATAGTATCATAAAACCCAAGGTAAAACGTAAGAAAAACAGGAACATTTACGAAAATAATGTTTTTATTATTTTCAATTTTATTTTTTGTTGTAATTCAGTTAAAAATATTCGTAGAGATTTGAAATTTGGACAAAAAACTTACACAATTTGCCTTTTCTTGACGTGGTAAAATTTTTGTGCAATTTATAGATACTTTAATTTTGTTTTTTTTGTAGGTAATTTTTATTCGGTAAGTACTCTCTGGATAAAATTGTTAGACCAAACAGACATGTTTGAGAACTTACATGAGGTTAATTAAGTAGTACTTTATGATAAAAAAAAAATTTTTTAAGCAGTGGCTATAACTGGCTTATCACTTTTAAACATTCATCGAAATAAAAACATTAATATAGAAAAAGCAAATGATCAAACCGCTTGCAAAACGTCGCTTAAAACGTTAAAATAAAAGTATTTTGGATTTGGTCATCTAACTTTTATTAATTATTATTATTTTATTAACTGTTTCAACATATTTATGTTTTTACAATGGTAATTACAGTAATTAAATATAAATTTTTAATTAATAGATAAACGTAAATAGAGGTAAAAATAAATAAAGTACTGGGTAATAGGTAGTTACGACGAACCAGATTCCGATTCGGATGACTTCATAAGTAACAGGACATCTTGCGGAAGACATAGTTTTAGTCTGCAACTTATTGTTTGCTCCCCAATTTTATAATGAAGTGCACCATCAGTTAAATTCAGTTTTAAGTGAAATAACTTATTTTTTCCTTGATTCGTGTGTTTAGATATGGTATACCGGTGTCACTATGGAGCTGCTTATACGCATAAACCAGGGTGCTTCAAGGGCTATTCTGAGCAATTTGTTTTGTATTGTTTGTAGTTTTTTCAATTTAATTTGGGATATGGCGGCCCAGACTGAACAAGCATATGTTAACAAAGGTCTAATTAATGAGATATATATCAGAAGTAAACATTTAATTTGTAGTTGTGGTTTATTAATGGATATAACATTTTCATCCGGGTATAGACTTGGTTTAGTTTTTTATTGATGTGAAATTTCCATGTTAGGTTTTCGTTAAGAAAAATTCCAAGGTATTTAATGGATTGATCCTTATTAATCCATATAATTGGTTGATTATTAATTATTACTTGAGTCGGGTTTGTATATCTTCTAAGAGTAAAGATTTTTCTACGAAAGACTCAATGTGTTCACGAAAACATTAATCATATAAAAAAGTTACACCAAGGTCTTTAACAGTCGAGTACGTTGTTATTGGTACTATAATTAAATGTGATTGGGTTGCGTATTCTATAAAAGCTCATTGAGTGACACTTAGATATGTTTAACTTCATTCCCCACTGTTGACACTAATTAACCGAAAGATCAAGTTTGTTTTGTAAAACGATACAATCGTCGATTAAAGACACTCGTGTGAATAATTTTAAGTCAACGGCAAATAATAGGAATTAAGACTTTTTAAGAACGGAAATGTTTAAATACTAAACTGCTAACTTAACCGCGAATCGCCTATCATTAATTTTAACTGCTTAAATGAATAACAAAAAAAAAATAGATGTGAATTTTTTGTTTTAAAAAGACAGACATAATTCGCACATGAGAGGGCCACTGTTGTAGGTTTAAAGTTGGGAAGGTAGTAGAGAGGAAATTTAATATATCTATATCAGCTGTACGCAATGCTAACGAAAAAAAAATTCTAAACAGAGTTTGATTAATTGTGTTGCTTTGTCAACAATATACGTATTTTAGCTATGTCATATGATGGTAAAATAATTACATATGCATTAAACATTTTCTTTAATAATATTTGTTTAATATTGTATCTATTTTCTCGGTTTTTCAAATTTATTGGGAAAACTCCTGGGAAAATCAAAAAAAGACCTCCCTAAAGTACCTCTCCTGTCAAATTTCCTTTTAGAAAAACATCATTATAAAACCAATTACCAATTAGGATTACATTTCTCGCGCCACTCAGAATCTAAATCTGAATAAAATATTATGCAAAAATATAGTATATTTTGAGTACAGGATTTTTAAGAATGATAATTTAATATCTACCTAGTACCTATGGTAGGTCCTAAGTAATAATTCCCAATATATAAGTTTTGGTAAATATTTATTTTTGATTTAAAATACAACGAAAAGAAAATATTAATTGAATATTTGGCTGTATCCAAGTTCCGTCCCAATAACCTTTTTTTATACCAATTCCGTCCCGATTAAAAATTTTCTTATCAATGTTCAATACAAAAAATTTAAACGTTGTATATACTTTCATAAATAAAAATTTGTTATTGGACTAAATTTATATAATTAAAAAAATAATAATTTATATAGACATTTTTCTCATCAATGTTAAAATACAATAAAAAGGATTAACGTATACAAATTCAATTTTTTAGTGTGATAACTGAAAACAATATTATCATTATTTCTAAATAATATACAATTTTTACCGTAAGTATATATAAATTGTATACTACCTATATATTAATATAGTGTAGAAAATGCGAAACGGGACTGAACTCGTGTGACTAAATAAATTACACTGGACAGGACTCGAATAGCTAAATAAATAACATTGAACGGAATAGGTATATCCATTTTAAAAATTTCGGCCCAGATTCAAATTTTTCATTTGGGACGGAACTCGGATGCAGTCGAATATTTAATATTGTAAATTAACATTTACTAAACATTCAGCCAATTTTACTCTTAAGTAACATAAAATCTACTTTAAGCATCTAATGATCCAATGACTTTGATTTACTATAAGTACTATAATATAGTAACTATATACTGTATGGTAGACATCTTTGAATATAGGTACTAAAAAATTACCGCATGACCAGCCTGAGACTTATCATAGACATCTACCGACTAACTCTATATCATATATTATACGTCTTACGTCTATGATGACTTATTGGTATATTAGACGTCTAATTTACATCACAGTGTTTGTTGGGTACCCATCGTGTGAAGTATATCAGGTTTTTTCAAATTTATATTCACTATTTATTTTGTACATTCAGTTAAATCAAACTCGGATGTATACATAATATTATAATATAATAGACTTTAAAGTATTTGTTTTGTGTAAATAATTTACAAAGATTTAATTTATATAAGTATGGAACAAAAAAATAAAAATAAATATTAGAACAAAATTGCAGATAAGCATTTACGATTAGGTTACAAACCTATACGTAGACTAATGTACCTTTGAAAACACATTTTCAAATTTTAAAATAATTGATTAGAGGCGAATCGGCTCAAAGGAATTTATGACTTTTTTGATCATTAAAAATATTAACCTCTATACAATACAATTCTAGTAGATTAGATAATAAGTACGAAAAATTACGATTTTGCGTACCTAAAAAAATTCAGTAACGCCGACCCTGTTTTAAATCCTTAAACAAGAGGTCGTAATATTTGAAAATTATAGCATATGTAAACATATATCATTACAGGTACCTCTACCTATGTAGGCTACAACATTGATTATAAAACAGACTATTCTATCAATGGCTATAATATAATTTATAGCTGTAATGTATTAAAATTTAAAATTTATTATTTTACATTTTGTACAGTAGGTACGGAATACGGTTTAAAAAAATATTGTATGACATTATTTTTTTTTTTTATTGGCTACTGAAATCTGAGAGAAAATGACCCACCGTATACTCAACAGTCAGTTCTCTTATTAACTATAATTAATTACGGGTGTATAATACAATATTTAATTGGAAGCTGTCAATAAAGAAGGTTATCAGTTAGATACCTATTATCATAATGATTATTAAAAATATATTATTAATTTATACAGTGTTCTTATTGGCATTTTAAATATAATATAGTATTACGTAACACAATATAGGTACCTACTAACATGGGAATTTATATACATATTCTTTTTTACTGCTCGTCGAATGCGGTTGAATATACAAGTTTACAGCGAGAAGAATTAGGTAGTGGAAGTAAACCAATCGCGCATTCGCTTAGCGCTCCAAGTAAAAATCACGAGGACCTCAGTTCAGTAGGTACACCTACACATAAAAACAAAACGTTTGGTATCTTACGTTCGCGATTTGTTTATTAATATACCTTTATTCATTTATAACGAATACCTACAATTTACTTATACAGAGGATATTAAAATAATTTTGAATAATTCGTTCTTTTTTTTTTTTCTATTTTGTAAATGTACTTAAATAAATACAACTCTGCATTTCGATTCAATTAACAGTATTTTTAAGGTGTACTATTTTTTGTAATATACTTACATGGCGTTCAGTAAGAAGAATGATGAATGTATCGGATTGTTAAAATGTAAAGATGGAAACACTACTCACACGAAATACGGGTAAATACCTATTTATTTATAAATTATAATTAACTACCAATCTATTTTATAATTAATCAATTACGTCATCAGTCTTTCGAATGAATAAACAGGTATACTGAAACGTATATTTACATTTATATAGAAAATATCGGAATCTGATATTAATATTTGATTATATTTATAATTTATAAACCTATATGTTCCTATATTTTTCGTTTTTTTTTTTTTATGACTATTCATTAGTGTGCGTACGGGGGACGCTTAGCACTTCTAAATATAAAATTAGCAACCCCCAGATTTTGAGCTAAATAAAATAAATATAATACCTAATCAAATAGTACTATAGTACTATGTATCTATAGGTATACATAATTAATAATTTATATTATATTATTATGTAAATTTATGTTAATTGTTTTCATATTTTTGAGGAGGTACCTATCCCTTGTTGGTTATTTATTAAACAATGAAAGATCCATTATTGAACTTAATTTAAATTTTTTTTATTTAATGTGCATGTAATATATAACTATTTCGAAATGTCGAATAGATTGAGGAGGGGCAAAGCCCCCCCCCGTGATACCCTAATTTAAATAATTTTAACACTCCCAAGTTTTAGATGCCAATGAGTACAGTTTTAAATACCA
Organism: Cinara cedri; assembly: GCA_902439185.1. Classification (NCBI taxonomy): domain Eukaryota; kingdom Metazoa; phylum Arthropoda; class Insecta; order Hemiptera; family Aphididae; genus Cinara; species Cinara cedri. Next base: position 1,542,146 of record CABPRJ010000960.1, on the reverse strand, counting down.
TTTAAAGTCATTAAATTTGGATTTATATTTTCATATATAGGTAAATAAAAAATTAATTACCTACCAATTATATTATTTATACAATATTATTTTAAATACAATAGATATCTATGTATTACATTTTGTTTTGTAATTTTAAATTTGGCGTGATTCCAATTTAGTATACCTAGCTAGCGGTTTTTTTTTTTGTCAAAATGTAAGCTTTTGTGCACACATTACTAAAAACATTAAAAAAAGCCGGATAAACTTCGTTTGGAAGTTATGGGAGAAAATTTCGAAAAGTTAAGGTTTCCTGTTGCGCGTTGGTTTTTGGTTAGAACTTAATGTTTTATTCAAAAAATGTGTTGTTAAAAATTTGCAGTTTTTAATGCTTAATCCACTAGTATTATCGAAGGTATTTAAATTTTTTTTTTATATTAAACTCGAAAAAAGTAACATTTATTCAACGCTGATTCAACGTCCTTTTTTAGTTTTTCTCCTGTTATCTGATAAAAAATCGGCGTTTATTTTCAATTTAAAGGCCGACAAGAGGTTTAGATTTACATTCACAAAACTATCTTATTTTCAGCAGAATCCGGTGAGAAATTTAAGTTAGATAAGCTGTTATCGAAAGTCGAAGAAGGCTGACATTGTCACTTTATTTGGTGAGCGAAGCCGGCCTGTAGGTGTAGTCAGCCACACACGCACCTCTGTAATTTCTTTAATAATGTAAATTTTCGGCTATCAAACAAATATTGAATTAATTTAAAAAATGCTATTTTTCAAGGTTTACATGCAAAAATTCATGTAGCCATGTAGGTAAACATTACTAACTATACATTTTAAAAATATTAAATCCTAATAAAAAAAATGGTCTTAGAAATTAATGAACGAAACCCGAACATTTTGAAGTTTTCTTCAATATTAACCAAACATTGAACCTTTCAATATTTGTATAATACTTTATAGTAAAACCAATGCATTCCTTGCTGTACTTAGAAACTAAAAAAATAAAAAAAACTACAATAATTGTTCGTATTTGACCCGGACAGTAAGTTCTCAATAGATATTAAAGACTTATAAATGAAATTAATAAATAATATCTCTATTAGTATATTTACTATTTATATAGTGACATAATGTAACATAATTGATGTTCCTAAGATTTTAAAATTTATTTCATATGTCATTCGTGAGACTAGAGTTATTTATTATTTTTTTCGTTTTCAATATTAGGCTCTATTTAGTCACTATTTTATAACAGTTTTTAAAATAATTAATTTTAAGCTATACTTATGCTGGGAGTACTGATACAGAAGCGATTATAGACAATTTCCTAGGGAGGGGTTGAAAATATGCTTAAACTGTTTAGGAGGCTTAAGAAAGTTTCGGGATATTTATTTCAGTTTACCTTTTGTTTTTATTTTTGCCCTTTTTTGGATGATAAATGTGTAAACAATTAGGTATGGTTAACATAAAAATTCTTTAATACTTGCCCAGTAAACAAGTAAATAGTGAAATTATTTAGCATTATGATTTTCATTTGTGCTATTTCATGAATTTTTGAATAAAATAAATAATACAAATATGTTAGAAATTATTTTATCGTAGAAAAATAATCTGAAAACATGAGATTAATGGTCAATGGATAACATGTAATAGTTCTGGTATAATTAATTCTATAAAAATCTATTGTCTGTATATATTTTTTTTTATATCAATGAAGATGACTTCCTTAACCTATCAAGATAAAAGCTATTATTATTTTGGTGTATTTGACTATTATATAATATATTTGATACATCTGCTATTAGCATTCAGATATAAACACATTTACTGATTAATTATTTTTGTCGTATGTTTGTAACCAAAAAATAAATATTAAAATATTTATGGTCGTAACTTGTAAGTACCTAATTTTTTCTTAGTAATTCACTAACACTACCAGATATTGCAAGAACGGCCGTTAATCTGTTATCTCTTTCTAATAGATAAGTATTATTATATGCTGTCAGTACAATAATGTGTGTCATTATCCGTAGTTTTTCAACGAAAATGAGTTTTAGATTTAATACTTAAACTATAATATAATAATATGAACATAGTTTTTATAGGAAAAAGTTAAGATAAAACAACAAAGAATATCTATCAAACATTAAAATATTTATACTAATATCTACCTTCTCAGATATTGTTTTATTTACTTAGTAAATAGGTAAAATAAGTAAAAATTTTAAAAATTGACAAGTTTAAATGCAAATGGCAGTATATTATTCGTCAGTTATCAATTGTTAAAATTTCATTTGAAAATACTGAATACACTTATTTACTATGATTTATTGACTATAAAGATATTTAAAACTACCCATTTATTTTTGCCCAGAACATTTTAATTCTTACGTAAGCCAACTCTAATCGTGTTTCCTATCATATATCATATAATATTAATTTAGTTGACAAAATAGTTTATAATTTAGTTTGTAGAAATAATTGTATACTATGTGTTAGGTGCATTTATTTATTTCACTATTGTTGTTATAGGACTTTGCGAAAAAATGAAGAGAAAAAAAATTCTATTAGTGGCTTGGTAAGTATAATAATGGTGTTTTTAAAATTATTTTCTGACTATATAATACGTTATTTTAATAATATGTTAACTAATATTTTCTTTATGAAGAAGCTCGTAGCTATTTATACAAAATCGTATGTACCATACCTACAATAATATATTCTATAGGTACTATAAATAGTTACGTGGGTAAAACAACTAATAACAGGTTTTAATGGAATTTGAAGGAAGTGGTTTGTTATATAATCACAGCGACAATATTGTTAGTTGTTACCTACTAGTGAACATATAATATATAACATTGACCTTAGCAAAATATATTATTACAGACATTACATTCTTTTACTTCTTAAGATGGGATGTTGAGAAGAAATGTGTACGGAATTTTGTATACACACCGGATAGTTACACAGATTACAGAATGATCAATTCTCGTTAAGACACTATCATATTATACAATAGCACACTAATATTATCAGTACAGTATTATCATTATTATTACTGAATAAATGGTTTTTGATGAAATTAAATTTTAATTCATCGTGTGGTATAAGATATTAAGTTGTTGAATGTAAAACTTGATTTAATAAAATGTACCTAGTGAAGAAAGACATTTTGAGAGATTTTTGACCCCCTACCTCCCTCTCTCTGTGTGTGCTATTGACTTTGCCTTTGAAATTATTAATTTATTCGAAATTTTGTTATTAAAAAATCTTAGAAATAAGCAATTCTGAAAAGTTATGTTTTTCATCCTTATTTTAGATTCTGAGTGGAGCGAGGAATGTATTAGTTTTATAAAGATATGTGAATTCATTTTTTTTTTTTTTTCTGTGGACAACTTTTCTACCAGTAATTTTTCTCCAATTTAAAATGATAACACTTATTTTGAAAGGAAATCTGATTGAAGTGGTACTTTAGAAAGGTAACTTTTTGATTTTCCTAGAAGTTTTCAAAAAAAATAAACGAAAAACCGGGAAAATTAGTAAAATATTAAACGAATACTAAATGGCGTTATACCCGTATCTACTGTCTCAGTCCAACTTCCAGGTAACATGCAACAATGCTTACGCAGAATAAGTCAAACTAGCTTAATTTTAATTTTAAAGTCAAAATATCTATTATGAAATTTATAGAGAAGAATATTTCGGAGGGAATGTCATCGGGTTTTTGTATATTTCAAAACATACAACTCAATATAAAAGATACAAAAACCTGTTTTTTTTCTTTTTTTACATAACTGTAACTTATTTAATAGTTCACAATTCAAAAAACACCTATATAAATTCTTCTAAAATGTTATTTTCTATACATTTCATAATAGGTACTTTTACTCTAAAATCAAAATTAGGCTAGTTTGACTTGTTCTGCGTAAGCATTGTTGCATGTTACCCGGTAGTTAGACTGAGACAGTAGATACAAGTATAACGTCCTCTTAAAGAAAATATATAATGCTTATGTAATTATTTGACCATATTATGACATACATACATATTGTTGACAAAGGAACACTATCAACCGAACTCCACTCAGAATCGTTTTTTCGTCGGCTTTTTATAGATAACACAACCACTACCTACTTTTGATCATCAAATAACAACCTGTCTGTATTAACAATTCCATAAATAGGTATATGAACTTCTATTTTAAATACAATTTGGTTATAAAATATTAAAGTAAAAACAAAATTATTAAAATGCTTAATACATCTTGAGATCTCTGAGAGATCTCTGAAAAACATCGGTGGCTGCGGCCTAAAACAAAAATCAAAACACGCTTATTATATAATTTATGATTTGTACTTTGTAGTATACGTACTGCTATAGAATCTATAGGATTATTAAATAATTAGAATTTATAATATTCTACGTATTATCCATTTTTAATAACCATATAAGTGAGTTTTTAAAAATTAATCGAGTTACAAAATATGTATACTTTTTACTTTTCTTACTTTCTTAAACAGGTAACTAGGTACCTAATAAATTGTTATTATTATCTACGTTCCTACCATAATCTATATACAAAAAATCGTATTCAAAATATTTGTACGGGTTCGTTCAAATTCCGGCCCAACAAATACGTCTAATATTACCCACTGCTTAAAACAGAAATCATTCAACCATAACATCGGTTGCCTGTATTCTGGAGTAACAAGTTATAAACAGTTATAATAAAATATCGGCCCATATGTCGGGGGTGGAACTTGATACAAAATATTATGTTTGCCTGATTTAATTGTTATTATAGTTGTTTAATGATCCTTATATCATTCGGTTATTCGGTACTTATTTATATTCTCATAATTACATAGTCTGGTTTGAATGGCTAGCGTAATAAGTACTTATTATTAGGGCACGGAAATTATTAGAAGTAAATTTAGGCGAACTATGCAAATACCTAAGTACAAACAAATTGAAAAAAAAATCATATTTATTGTAGGTAAAATATTAAAAATTAATTTTAAAACAGAATAATGGAATTATAAAAACAATGTTTGATGGAATAAGTTTGTTCGCCATATCATATTATTATGTAATATTGACAGTAATATAATTTACTGTCGATCATGAACTAAGATGATCACTCAATTAAGATATCATCTTGGTTCATGTTGTCGATTAACAATATGATTACTCTAAATTGATTGTGTTATCGTATTGTTAAACTCGCGTAGCAACATAAAAGTAAAATTATCGGGAAATTCCAAGAACACATTTTGCGTTCAATATTATTATATTAAATATTACTGATAATATACCGTGGAGCTGACGGTATTTTCGGTATACCGGTGATTTAAAATTCCGGTAGTCGGAAATACCGACAAACCGATAATTACCGTAGTTTCACCCAAAATTAAAGGTGACAAAAAAAAAAAAAAAAAACATAAATATAAAATTGTAGATCGGCTTGTTTTTAAAATATTCTAGAAAACGAATTCCCGAAAAAGTATATGCTTTTCATAATAACGAGTGTCTTACGTACGATATTATGATCGCTCTGTACAAAATTTCATAGACATACGCACCCATACCCACCAGAGCCATGTTGTGTACTCGTGTCCTGTGTTGTGCATCTTAGGCGAGTTTATAAGATAATCGACCGATCCGTGGTCGGTTATCAGTCATACACTCAGCTTAAGAATCGGATAAACGTTTTTTTTTTTTCTACGTTGGTGAGAACGGCTCTTAGTCCGCGTTACGCATTAGGTATTTAGAAATACCGTTAAACTATAATATATTCGGTGAATACCGTGTGACCGGGCAATCCCGTATAGTTGGTGGGCAAGAAAAGTTCCAATGTGTTATTTAGGCGTCTACGTAATAAACCTATCTCATTAACAAATGGATGGATGTTAATTAACACGACATGTTCGACGAGGATAGATTTAAATTGGCATAGCTATTACCTAATTATTAGGCGAAACGATAGTGTCTATTGAAAATACGGTATTTACCGAACGACGGTATATTTTATCGAAATACACGGTATTTATCGAAAAGACGGTGTGCCGAGAAAAAAACCGGTATGTAAACACATGCCGGTACCCAATACCCGTGACTGGCGAGCCGATTCTGCATGCCGTCAGCTACATATTAGATATTGATGGTTCAAGACCAATAAAAAAGTCGATTTCCGCGTGTCCGTAGTTACGCACTCGGGACGTGTAATCGGGCGCGTAACGGAATCTCATGCGCGGGCGAGTTTACCCGAATCTGAAATACATTACAATCGGCATGATTTTTTTTTTTTCGGGGCGGTGGTAATTTGTTGGGTAAACGTCGTGAAAAGAGCTTGTATTTTATTCTTCGCGGACATCACCCGGTCATCCGGGAACGGGTCCGTTCCGTCCAAGTGAGAATAGATGCATTTAAAACGAATGTCAACGATAATTATTATTTTTGACGGCCCGTACTTACGTAACGGACATGTGAAAACAGACCTTAATAAAGTTTATTAATGAGAACGGACAAGAAAAAAAAAAAAAATTACCTACTATATTTACTTACCAGTGTTTGGGCAGAGACTGTGTTAAAGTGAAGAACAACGATTGTATAGGCGGATTGAATTATGATTAAGTTTCATTCGCCATTTAATTCATGTACCCACCATTCTGACATTGAATTTAGATGAGCTTGCAAATTAATCGAAATATTTGATATCAATGCATTGATAGGATAAGGCACTTTGTCATAGTAGGCAACAAGAGTACCAATTGTGTGTTGTGGGCTGATCAGATGCATAAATGTTGAATATTGTACAGGTGAAAAAATACCTCATTTAGGTACTCTGGCATTAGTTGTACCTACCTATCTGTATCTGCAGATACCATGTGTGGTCGAAGATTCATAACGTGTATATGAAAGTGGTGATCTATAAAGTACCTAGTAATTAAAAGGAAAATGGTTGAAATGTCTTTATATTACATTCTATCAAATGCTTGAGATAGTCTCATTAACCCTGCATTAATTTAAAATCATAAAACATTCTTTAACAAAGAAATATAAATTATCAAATCCTTTTTAAATAATAATTTTTTTTCGATTTATGAAAATATAATGTAATTATTTATCATGTTTTAAATAAAAAATATAATTTTGACAGTTGACATATTTGTATCATAAATCATATATAGGTACTTAAAGCAATCAAAGCTAAATTTAAATTTAATTTTCGAGTTTATATTTAATGATTTTGTTGGTGTACTTAACTTTATCTAATTTTTGTCAACAATTAAATTTTATCTATGTTTTTAATAAATAAAACTAACGCTTACTTTAAAATATTATTAGGCATTTAGATAGGTACCTTCCTATGTTTATTTTTACCATCAATAAACATTTTATATAGTGAAATACCTATATTTATGTCTTCAGATTCAACAAATTCTTGAGAACTATTACCTATCTATTCAATTAAGTTTTCTCAACAAATAATTATATTTAACATAAGTAATCATATATAGTTACAATTTATATTTTCTAGTTCCGATATGCCAGCAGAGCTGATGTGGCACTTATGTTCATTGGTATTGTATGCTCTGCTATTCATGGATCAAGTTTTCCAGTGTTGGCATTGGTATTTGGCCAAATGACCAATACTTTTATCAAACAATCAATGGTATGTACAGGACCGGATTAAAACATACAATGTGTTGTAGCACCCTTAGGCTGTAAACAAATAAGTGCCCCATTTTTCATTTCATATGAGTATAATATTTATAAGTTTTCACTTTTCAGTGATGGACTATGGACTATGCATCCATGAAATTTTGCAAGTTCTGAGTTTGTGTTCATAGTAGTAAATAAGAAATAAATAATTAAAATTATTTAAACTACATTTTTACTTATTAACTGTAGTTTGTACTTATGATGAAATAAAAATGAAAATATTAAAAAATACTTAAATTTCAAAATGTAACGTGTAACTACAATACTAATGGTTTTCGTTAATTTATTTTTGGACTATTGTTTCTACAATTTTGAAATACACAGGTTTAAATAAAAATGTACTAAGGATTATTTAAAAATAAAGGTAGTTTAGAACTATTTATTTATAGCAATAGGTACTCAATTACTGGCAATGTACATATTACCTACATTAAAGCAAAGTATTTTGTCAATATATATTATTAATATTTATCATTAGGTTTCTTCTACTCACAATATTCCCGAATTGACAACGCAGAATCTATTAAACTCAAGTGATACAACAACAAATTCACCCTTAAATGATAAAACTTCTTCACTTGGCGCTTTTTTTATGTCAGAAATGGAAAGATTGACTACTGCTCAAACAATCACGGGAACTGATTTAGGGTGAGTTGTAAAGATTATATTGAAAAACGTTTTTAATACATATTTTAATCTAGGCTAACAACGATGAATCCTAATTACTCGTCTAATAATGATGCATTAAGTCCTGAAGAATTTTATAATTATATGACTAAGTTTTCTTTGTATTACCTATACATTGGAATTGGAGTATTAATTGCTGCATTTATACAAGTAAAATATTAAATTAAAAAATTACTGAAATTTTAAAATAATAGGTGATATAATTTTTTTTAAGACATATTGCTGGGAAATAGCATGTGAAAGACAAGTACATCGGTTGCGTAAAGTATTTTATCGTCAAATACTCAGACAGGAAATTAGTTGGTATGATTTGAGTGACAGTGGAGATTTTACTACAAAGCTGTCAGAGTATGGAATTATTTTTATGTTAAAAATTATTTATTTAATATTAAACAATTTTTATAATGATTTATTTTGTTTTATTAGTGACTTGGAAAGAATTCGTGAAGGTATTGGCAGTAAATTTAGTATGGTTACACAATACGTAAGCACCTTCTTTACGGGTCTGATTGTTGGACTTTGTGTCAATTGGAGATTGACTTTAATCATACTTTGTGTTGCACCAGTGTTGATTGCAGTATCAGGAGCTCTTTCCTCAGTAATTTATTAAAATAAAAATAAATAAAATAATGTTGCTAAAATTAATCTTATAATCATTGTAGATTTCAGCAAATACAGCAGCTAGAGAGCAAGCTAAATATGCTTTAGCTGGAGGTATAGCTGAAGAAGTCTTGTCAAATATTCGAACTATAGCTGCATTTGGAGGAGAACTCAAAGAATCTAAAAGGTAATAGGTCTGATTGCATATTTAAAACAAAATATTTGTACACACATTTGAAACAAATTATGAATTAATATTATATAGATATAAATTAGCTATAGATGAAGGTCGAAAATTAGCTATGAAAAAATATTATGTGTTTTCATTTATGTTGGGCTCTGTGTTTGTAATAATGTATTCAGCATATGGAATAGCATTCTGGTATGGATCAAATTTAATTGTAGAAGGAATTTCATCACCTGGAAGCATATTCACAGTAAATTAAAAATTAATCATTAATATTATCATAATAATAATTTATTATTATGATTAATGTACCATAGGTGTTCTTTAGTGTAATGGCTGGAGCATTTTCTGTAGGTAATGCTTTACCATTTATAAATTCAGTGAGTATAGCTATTGGTGCAGCATCAACTATATTTGATATAATTGATAGTAAACCTAAAATTGATCCTTATTCGTCACAAGGCAAGAAAATTAAAAAAATTCAAGGAAAAGTTGAATTTAAAAATGTAAACTTTACATATCCAACTAGAAACACTGTATCAGTAAGTTATAAAATATTAATTGTATTAAGTAATAAGTTATTTTTTAATTGTATTTATAGGTTCTAAATAACTTATCACTGACAATTGAACCCGGGCAAACTATTGCATTGGTAGGTTCTAGTGGAGGTGGTAAAAGTACAATTGGGAATTTATTATTACGTTTTTACGATCCAACCGAAGGTCAAGTAAGCCAAATTAATTCATAATTTGTATGACTTATAAAATATTATAATAAAACTAAAAATAATTAAATATTTATTTTAGATTCTGTTGGATAACTTTGATATTAAAGATTTAAATTTACATTGGTTCCGTTCCAATATTGGAATTGTGTCTCAAGAACCAATATTATTTGGTGTTTCTATTGCTGAAAATATCAGATATGGACAATCAGATTGTACCCAACAAGATATTATTGCTGCTGCTATGACAGCAAATGCTCATAGTTTCATCATTAAATTACCTAAGGTTGATAAGAAATATCATTTAAAAGTTCAGAACTAATTATAAAACTTGTATAGGGCTATGATACATTAGTAGGAGAAAAAGGTTCTCAACTTTCTGGTGGTCAAAAACAAAGAATTGCCATAGCAAGAGCTTTGGTTAAAGATCCAAAATTATTATTATTAGATGAAGCTACTTCAGCATTAGATGCACAAAGTGAGGGAATTGTACAAGACGCTTTAGAAAAGGCACAACAAGATAGAACCACTATTATTATTGCACATAGACTATCTACAATAAGAAATGTTGATACTATTTATGTTTTACAAGTAATATTATAGATGTTTAATGTAATTTTATGATCCAAGTTTTTTTATTTTATTTTTTTTTAAATAGAATGGAAGCATTGTGGAGTCTGGAACACATGATATCTTAATGGAAAAGAATGGTTTCTATTCAAATTTATTTAATGCTCAAATGAAACATGAAAATGATGAAGACAACGAAGATTACTTATTTGAATCTGATGAAGAAATAACGAAGTACGACAAAGACGATAAACTCATGTCTATAAAACGACAAACTAGTATAAAAGTAAAAAAGAATAATTATTATAGAATGATATGTATTTAAGTTATTTTTATTTGATTTTATTCAGAGTCCAGAACTTGAACCTCATTATGAAATTGAAGATGTTGAATCTGATGAAAATACCGAGTATATAATAATAATGAATAATATTTTTCTTTAATTTCATTTTTACAAATATTTTTAGTAGTTTAATTTAAACTATTTTATTTTAAGTGTTCAAACTGTAATTGAAGAAGATGGGACAGAAGTAACAACAATAACGACAACAAAAAAGATATCTGTAATAGAAAAGAATATCGAGCCTGAAAAAGTATTCACAGATAGTTTCATCACTGAAAATTCTGATGGAAATCTAGTAAATATTACTAGAAAAGTATCTTCAAGTAAAGTGAAACGAATTATCTTCTCTGATCAAGTAATTTTTATTGATGTGTGTAATTAAATGTCAGCATCTAAAAATACTATTCAAACGTTTAGGACAGCACAGATAGCGAACTAGATAAATCATCTAGTTACCGTCCAAGGAGTTTGAGAGGAAGAGCTTTAATAAGTCAATTAAGTCAACCTGATGATTATTCTCAGTAATTATATACTACATTATATATCATTTCTAAATTGATAATAGTTGTATAAACTATTGTGTTTTGGTTATATTAGATGGGAAACTTCAGATATAGAAAGTTATATTGGATTTAATCAATCATCAAAAATTGATATATCTTCTAGAAAGGGTTATCAATTTATAAATGGGGAAAATGATCTGGTAAGATATTATCTGTATTAGTTTATTATACTCTTGTGTTATACAATTAGCTTATAAGTATATTTAAAACTAGTGGGCTAAACTGATTATAATAAATATTGATAAATTTTATGTTTCAGTCAGAATTTGAAAATGTTGGCATTAAAGATTTACTTAAAATCAACCGTCCAGAATGGCCATGGCTATTAATGGGTTTCACAGGCTGTGCTTTAACAGGTGCTATTATGCCAATTTTTGCAATTTTTTATGGACAAGTGTTTGCTGTAAGTATTGTCGAACAATTATATTTACAATAAATATCATCTGTTAATTTTTTGCTTAGACATTTACACTTAAAGGTGATGCATTACTAAAAGAAGCAGCTTTTTGGTCTAAAATGTTTATTGTATTGGCTCTACTATCTGGATTAGCCTGGTGGATGCAGGTAAACTAATTATACATTTTAAAAAAAATATGTACATTTCATTTTTACATGCTATTTGTATAGACTCTTGGACTTACTAGTGCTTGTGAGAAACTCATTATGCGAATGAGAGTACAAGCCTTTGAAAATATACTACGCCAACCAGTATTTTGGTTTGATTTGAAAAGTTCATCACCTGGTAATCTTGTAACAAGATTAGCTAGAGATGCTCCACTTGTAAAATCTGTAAGTAATCAAATTTAAATTTAAAAAAATATACAGAACTATTATTATTGTTTCATTAGGCTGGTGGTTTAAGAGCTGGTCAAGTAATATCAGCATTTGTAACACTGTCAGCTGCATTGATAATTGCTTTCAGTTTTGGTTGGAAATTAGCCATTGTATTAGTATTAGGTGTGCCAATAATTGCTGGTGCTGCTTATAAACAACTAATGCTGGTAAGAAAAAGTCAAAAACGAGATTCTGAATGTATGGATGAATCTGGCCGGGTAAGAAAGATTTTATTATTAAATCTTAAAATATAATAGTACTTTACTTTAAATATAATGAGTATAATTCAAATATTAGTGAAATCCACTGTTTATCCCATTTGTATATTTTTATAAATGTATTTTAGATTGCATCTGAAACAGTTTCAAGTATAAAAACAGTTCAAGGTTTAGCACAAGAGTTAATGTTTGTAGAACAATATGAAATAAGTCTAGAAGATCCATTTAAATCAGCTAAGAAACAAGCCTTATCATATGCCTTTATGTATGCTGTTTCTCAGGCAGTTATTTATGGAATGTATTCAGTTGCTTTTAGATATGGAGCATATCTTGTAGAAATTGGAGAAATGTCTGCCACAGATATTTACAGGTACCTAATACAAATGATTGATAATAATTATATCTTATAAGCAATGCTATATAATTCTCCTCAGTGTTGCAGTTCAAATAATTACTTATAATTTTATTTTCTTATTAAATTTATTTTTTAGAGTGTTTTTTGCATTGGCATTTTGTGCTGCATCTGTTGGTCAGTCATCAGCTTATCTTCAAGATTATGCTAGAGCAAAAAATGCAGCACTCCTCATGTTTCAATTAATTTGGAGAAAGTCTGAAATTGATCCGCTATCAATTTCAGGATCCAAACCTGTAAGATCATACTCAAATGAAATACTTATAATGAATATATCAACTACAGTGCAAATATATTCATAATTTGTGTGTAAAACTTTAGGAAATCAATGGAAAAGTACACTTTAAAGATGTGAGATTCAAATATCCATCTAGACAAAATGTACGCGTTTTGCGTGGACTTAATTTTACAGTTGAGCCAGGCAAAACATTGGCAATAGTAGGAGAATCTGGATGTGGTAAAAGTACAGTTGTATCTTTACTTGAAAGGTTCTATGATCCTTTAAAAGGAGTTATTGTAAGTTAATTTATACTATAAAATATAAGATACTATATATAGAATAATAAATAATAATATTGAAGATAAATTTAATTTAATTCAGGAGGTTGATGACCACGATATAAGAGGAATGAATTTATATCATCTAAGAAAACACATTGGACTTGTTACTCAAGAGCCAGTATTATTTAACTGTTCCATAAAAGATAACATAACATATGGAGTAGATGATAGAGAGGTTACTATGGATGAAATAATTGATGTTGCAAAAAAAGCAAATATTCATAGTTTTATTACAACTTTAGCTCAAGTAAATTATAACTTATATTTTTTAATAGATACTTACCATATTTTAAAGATTTTTTAGATAATTATTGAATATTTTTTTAGAGATATGATACATTAGCTGGGGATCGTGGAAATCAACTTTCTGGTGGACAAAAACAACGAGTAGCTATTGCACGTGCATTAATAAGAAATCCTAAAATCCTGTTATTAGATGAAGCTACGTCAGCTCTAGACACTGAAAGTGAAGCAGTAAGTTAATTTTTTTCTGGAATAAGCACATTCTTTTATAATGTTTAATTATATCAAGGTTGTACAAGAAGCATTGGATGATGCTCGTAAAGGTCGTACTTGTATTGTTATTGCTCACCGCCTTTCTACAATACAATCAGCTGATTCTATTGCTGTTGTCCGCAATGGGAAAATTGTTGAACAAGGCAATCATGAAGAACTAAAAGCCAAAAAAATGTATTATTATGAGTTAATTAAACGCCAAGAAGAATCATCTAACCAGTCTCAACTTTAAAAGTATTTTATTATTAGACATATTTCATGTAATATAATGAAAATAATAATAATTTATTTTTATAATTATTCTTTATTTAATTTTACAATATAAATTAGTTTAGGCTTTTTTTATATTATATTTATACTTTTTGCTTAAAAACATATATTATTACAATTTTATAATAAATTATTTTTACTTCCTTATATTTGTATCCATAAATTTAATTCACTTAATTTATGTATGAATAATGGTTTACATTATTTTTTTTTTTTTCTAATACCTAAAATACTTTTGTATAAATATATTGATAATTTAAAATTTACATAGAGTAAATGGGTTGTGTAATGATATTTTTAAGAGAAATTAGTTATATTTTTAATTTTGCATCACAAGAAAATTGAGTAATACTGAAATAGATTATAAATAAACATACTTGCTTAATATAACTCCATTATAAACTATAAGAGTACTATTTAACATTGAGAAAGTGATGAGTCATTAACTTATCAAGCTCGTAAACCCTTTAAGCATATTAGTTATTAGTTTTTAAACTAATTAGTTACTAACTTGATTACTCCTATTTCTGTTAAAACAGTTATTGATTTTGATATGTTTTGTTTTGATATTAATGACTTGATTGCAGACTACAATGTTTTGACATAATCTAATAAGGCAATGTAGAATTAGAACATCCATAGTTAACTATTTTTTAACAATTTGTTTAACTCTACAGTAAGATAACACAACAAATTATTGTGTCTTTCATCAGCTTTAATGTAAAACAAAATAACAAAAGATGTTTATTACAATTAATTATAATATTATAGTTAAATTTTGTATTGGTCTTTAATAATAAACCTTTTTAAATTCCCTCTTGAATTTTATTTTTGAACTGTTATTTTGCAATAATAATTAAGAGAATTCTATCACAAATTTAAAAAAATATAGATATTTAGTTATTATTTTTAATTTAATTTAGTATTTAAAATAAAAAAAAAAGACTGACATACTTCACACGCAGGTGTAGCCACTGTTGTAGATGGGAAGTTGGGAAGGTAGCATATAGAAGGGAATTTAATGTATATCTGTAAACAATGATAAACTATTGCTAACAAAAAACGATTCTGAGCACAGTTCAGTTGATAGTAATGCTTTGTCAACAATCTATTTGTCAAATAGTAAAATAATTAAATAGGCATTATATATTTTCTTCAATAATATTTATTTAATATTGTACCAATTTTACCATTTTTTCCCCTAGTTTTCACATTTGCTGAAAAAACTTGAGAAAATTGAAAAATTATTTCCTAAGAGTACCTTCCCAGTAAGATTTCCATTCAGAAGAAGTGCTATCATTGTAAATCTGACCGAAATTGCTGGTAGAAAAGTTATCCACAGAAAAAAAAAATTCATATTATTTTACTAATATATTAGGTAAATTTTCAAGTTTTTATTTTCAGTTTTTCACATTTGATAAGGAAACTCTTGAGAAAATCGAAAAATGACCTCTTTAAAGTACAGCCCTAAGAAAATTTCTTAACAAAAAAGGGTCTGCATTGTATACATAGTAAGCTTTTTCATAGTGTTCACATAAAAAAAAAATTAACATCTTTTTAAAACCAATACATTTTCTGCTACATTCAAAATCTAATAAAACAACAACTATTAATAACAGAGCTTTCTCACCAGAGTTCAGTTTTCTCCAACCTATTTTGTATAATAGAAATATTCTTTGCAAAACTATTAAATAACTAAAGACTTTGTATAAATAATATAATGCATAAGAAAAATGATTTGATCACTTTTATAATGTTATATATTAATGTATATGCTATATATTGAATAGTCTATTTATTTTGTTTTTACTATTTTATATTGTATAATTAATTATTACACATTTATAAAAGTCTAATTGTCATACAAAATAAAATAATTTAAAAATACCAAAAACTATAATAATATAATACTATATCTACTGTATTGCAATTATACTATTAAATATGGTTAAATTTGATTATAAATAAAGTAGGAGTGGGGGAGTTAAAATTTGAACCTCAAAGTCACATCCTTAATAGTAAACCCATGTTTATATAAAGTTTCATCTCCCTGACTTAATTTAAGGAGTCTGTAGGGTTAGACAAAACTAAAAACACCTCTAACTCTGAACATGGTTAAATTCATATTGAAATTCAACTCATCACTTAAATCCATTTACAAAATAATTTTAATTTTAAACTAAATTGATTTGGTCCAGAGCGCCCTTAAAAATTTCCAACAAAAAACAAGAAAGTGATATAGGTATATGTAAATATAATGGATACAATACAGTGGAATTTTTTATTTTTGGTAAATTTCGACAATTAACAAAAAAAAAAAAAAAACTAGATTCAGCAGATTTGTTAATTAAATTTAACTTGATTTTTAAAAAATTCAACACTTCTAATTAAAAATATGTTTTACTGACTAATTTATGATATAAATGAATTAATGAGCTAATTACATTTCCTTTTACATCAGATTATTTTACTTACCACATTTTTTATAACTCAAAAATTTAATTGTATTATAGGTAGCTAGAATAATCTTTTCATCTGTTGAGCATTTCATTGATTTTTATAAAAAAAAAATGATCTAGGACAATTGGTCTCAAGAAAAAACGATGTATGGAGACAATAGGCCCTAATTTTTACATGAACTGTTCCTTGTCCAATTTTTTTTTTATAACATTTTCAAATAAGATAAGATACACATTTTTATCAGTTATAAACTAGGACTGTTATTAATCCCAAATTAGACGGGACAATAGCGATTTCCTAAAATATTTCATAACAGTTTATTAAAATAGAGCGAAGACTTAAATACTGACCACAGTTAAAAATGCCATTTTTGTATATAGTATCCAATATCTATGCATGAGAAAATAAAATTTCCCTTGTTCTCCTTATATTTAGTTAAGCGGGTTACACATTTTTAATATGATACATGTGTATATGAAGGTTTAAAATGTAAAAAAAAAAAAATATTATCCAAGAAAATTTAGTTAAACATTTATTTTATATCAATATCCTGATTGAATAATATACAAAAATTTCAAAAAATAATTGAAATTAAATTTTTAAATATTTCAATTTAGGTAAGTACATACAAAAATTGAATTGAGGAACCCAAAATTGATATAATAATGTTTGAAAATATAAAGTAAAGTTAGTCAATACAAATACATCATACAAATTTTGAACTCAATATTTTTGAGATATTAAAAATAAAAATGTTACAATGCCTTATGAACAGTTTATAATAGATTTCCTGTAATCTATACATATACAACTACTCAAAATTAAATAGGTAGTGATAAAAAAAAAAACAGCCTCATACAAATTATAATAAAATGTTTTTATAACTTCATACTTTTATTGACGTTGATTTGCTTGACATCTTAGTAGGACATATATCTTTTCTTTTATCCAATCTTTATTGTATGGAGCATACGTCATGGTACTTTTTTGATACCTGAACACGGTTAAAGGAATATAAATTAAAAATATTGAATAATTTTACACATTATATTAACATACACAAGACATGAAAGATCAGCTAAATGATCAATAAATTCAAATAGTTGAGTTATATCGTATGTAATAGAAACTGATTTTGGGTTTAGTTTCTTTAAATGTTCTTCATAAATTTTACAAACACCTAAAACAATAAAACATTAATTAATATTATTTATTTACTATAACATTGTCATTGTAAAATTTCCATACCTTCCATACAATCATTAACAGACTCGTAATCAGAATATGTTCTCGTTTCTGGTTTGTTGCCTGGTTGAATTAATAATATGGTGTGCGACTATAAATAATGAAAATATATTAATGATATATATTTAAGTATATTATAATATTAAAAAATTAATGTTTTTACCATTTTACTAAATTATAATTTACGAATGAGACTAAAATTTTTCAAAAAACAGAAAAAAAAACAAATATTCGTGTAGTAGTTCAACTGTATATTATATTCACTGATACGAGTAGTAAAAGGTATTAAAACGGGGTGGTATACATACAATAGTATAAATTAAATACTTTAAGGTTTGCTAACAATACCGAACAAATGTGAAATTGTAACTTGTGAAAGATACTATAATATTAATACTTTCATAATATATTATTATTTATAATATAAATATTGGTTATATTTATAATTTATACGAATTTGTATTATTGTGACATTTCTGAATATTATGGTACAAACAAAATTCTCTAATGGTTTATATCATTTTCGTTTCGATTGTTAAAAATAATGCACCATAGTTCATAACAGTCATAACCAAAAATTCCATTATAAAATATATTATATTTTTTTATAAATAAATTTAATAATATAAAAGTTACTATTATTAATTTAATTATAAACAATATTATTTTTTGAAAAACTTATTTTGATTGATATTTCTTCAAAATAAATTTTCTAAAAATGAAACAGGTCCATACATATGAACATTTTAGACACCAATTTTAATTTTCCATGATTACGTTTTGAGGTTATGGTTCGAACTGTATAATCTATAGTATGAAAAATAATATTCTCGTCTTCCTATTACGCTCGCCGCTTGGCCACTTTTGTAAATTTCGGATAAGATATTAAGATGTTTACCCGGTTTATTATTTAGACTTGTTAATTATTTTAATTTAGAAATTAGAATATATTTTCGTTTTTAATTTCCTATTGGAATATTTTCAACGATGTCAACAATACTAGAAAGAATTTCGGCCATCGAAGCCGAAGTAAGTACATTTTTAATATGTCAAACATTTGTTAGGTACCAAATTAATAATATTTTAATGTAGATGGCCAGAACTCAGAAGAACAAAGCAACAGCTGGTCATTTAGGGTTGCTTAAAGCTCGTATTGCAAAACTTCGACGAGAACTTATCACCCCCAAAGGAGGTGGTGGTGGTACAGGAGAAGGTTTTGATGTAGCCAAAACTGGAGACGCCAGAATTGGTTTTGTAGGTAAGATTAATTAATGTTATTTACTACGATTTATATTTTATAATGTTTGTTTCCCCCAGGTTTTCCCTCTGTTGGTAAATCAACATTATTAAGTAATTTAGCTGGTGTTTATTCAGAAGTTGCTGCTTATGAGTTTACGACATTAACCACTGTTCCTGGATGTATTAAATACAAAGGAGCAAAAATTCAAGTAATTAATTCATGTTAATAATTAATAATATAGATTTTAAATAAATAAATAGAATATTAAATGTGAATGCACTTGCATATTGTTTAATAATTATAGAACATTTTTTAGATAATTATTAAGTAAAAACCAAAACCATTTTTATTATTATTTATTGTATTATACTTATGTATAGCTTCTAGATTTACCTGGTATTATTGAGGGAGCTAAGGATGGTAAAGGTCGTGGACGTCAAGTTATTGCTGTAGCTCGAACATGTTCATTAATATTCATTGTTTTGGATGTTCTCAAACCATTAAAACACAAAAAATTAATAGAACATGAATTGGAAGGATTTGGTTTAAGGTTAAACAAATCACCTCCAAATATAGTATATCGACGAAAAGATAAGGGTGGAATAAATTTACAAACTATGGTTATTATATATATTCCATTATATTATTATATTTTTTGGGGGGGGGAAAGACTAAGTAGCTAATTTGCTAATTTCTGGAAAAACAGCTGTTACAGAAATTATACTCGTCCGATCGAAGTAAAACTCAGAACAGACCTTCAGAATACAAACTTACATACATTTTTTAAGTTAAAAGTTTGTCAGCTCAATAATTTGCAACTTGAGTAGATTATACTGGTTTTTAGTTCAATGACTATAACTAAAAATTAGTATAATTAACATAAGTCACTAATGATTGGGTTGGTAAAATTTAAACTCTGACATTTTATGGATGTTGGTATTCTGAATAGTCTCTTCTGAGCTTCATTTTGATTGTATACATATAGTTATGTTACAGCTGTTTTGTTAGAAATGGGTAAATTAGACTTTCCCTATTATTTTTTATTTTTTTTTATACATATTTTGTGAACTTGTGTAATAGGTGCAACAAAGTGAATTGGATTTAGACACTGTGAAAACCATATTATCAGAATACCGAATTCATAATGCTGATATTACTCTTCGATATGATGCCACATCTGATGATCTTATTGATGTTGTTGAAGGAAACCGTATATATTTACCTTGCATTTATATATTAAATAAAATTGGTTTGTATATTTTTTTTTTAAGTATTAGTATTTATCATAAATAGTATATTCAATAGTATTAACTAATACTAATAATTATAATACGCCTTTTTTTAAACTATTTTGTACCTATATAAGTGTAATCATTTTTACTTTTTAGATCAAATAAGTATAGAAGAATTGGATATAATTTACAAAATACCACATACAGTACCTATAAGTGCTCATCATAAATGGAATTTTGATGATCTATTGGAAAAAATGTGGGAATATTTAAAATTGGTTAGAATGTAAGTAATATTATAATTTTCGGACTTCATTTTTATTATTGTTGAGTTGCTTGTTTTGTACAATTAGTATTTGTTTATTTTGTTGAGTTGATTTTATTTATTTAAAATTATATAATGACAAAGTCAATTTCTGTTATAAGAACTGTTGTAAAACAAAAAAAATGTAAAAAATGTAGTTTTTGTGTAACACAAATTATCCAACTATTTAAAAATATATATATATATATTTTAAATAAATCAACCCTAAGGTAGGTTTTGCAGTTTTCCTTAGATTCTCCACTTATCTCTATCATCCTATTTTACCCATATTGTTTACTTATATATTACATTTAAAACATTTTCTTTTTTCACAAGATTTATTTAGAAATGAACAATTAATGACAAATTTGATGTATTTTACAAAATAGTTACACTAAACCTAAAGGACAACTACCGGACTATGGATCACCAATTGTTTTACATAATGAAAGGAAAAGTATTGAAGATTTTTGTAACAAACTTCATCGGACAATTGCTAAAGAATTTAAGTAGTAAGTACTTAAATTTTTTTTTTTATTTGATGATTGATTATAATTAAATACAATATGTGTTTATTTAGTGCTCTAGTTTGGGGATCATCTGTTAAACATATGCCGCAAAAGGTTGGAAAAGATCATGTATTAAATGATGAAGATGTCGTGCAGATTGTTAAAAAAATATAATAATATGTCTAATTCAAAGATTACATTTAACAATAGTAATACATGTTATTTTCTAAAAAACATTTATATATATTATCAATTATCACTATCGCTATGATTGCTTCCTAGTTTTTCAGTTCTTGAAGTTGATAGTTCTCCATCGGATGCCATTATGTTCGAATCCTCTTCGTCGTCCAACATTAAATCAGAGTCTGTTTCACTGTCTGATAAACGTCCAAACATACTACGATTTCTACTTGTTGCTGCACTACTAACTATAAAGTATAGAAGCAAACTTTTTAAATGTTTCAGACTTTCACAAGATTAATTTTTTAAAGTTGCTCAAATATATACAAATAAACATGTCTATCATTTTGTGTTCTCAACTTTTAACATTAAATAAAAAATATTTAACAATCCTTTTAAACTAATAATGATTGAATATTCATAAGCGAGAATAGATTAAGTATTAAGATCAATGTCATTTCAGCGCAATATTTTTTTTTTAAACAATAGTATACTTACATGTCAATAATAATAACAAATTGCAAAAATACCAAATAACTAATTTAGTATTAATATTTATTTATTATCAATTTTGTTAAAGAAAATACTAATTCACTTAATTTGTGTGAATATATCATCAGAAATAAATAAATACCTAATGTAGGTACTATAATTTATTGCGCTGAAATGTCTGAAATCAAATTGACATATTCAATTTTCTGGTTACTTAAAGTATCCTCTCCCAAATTAAAATTGTTAAATATTATGATATTTTAATTAACACAAGACTTGCAGTTTTTAACTTGCCTCTTCCTTTAATACTGATGTCTGGTGGATTTTCTAAAAATTGATTATTAAATGACTCATTATTAACATCTTCTAATAGTTTTAAATCGTCATCTTGTTTGTTATTTTCAATTATTTTCTTTGCCATTTCCTTATAAAATAATAATTATAAAAATCTTAATATCTTATTCATTATATAAAATTACTTGTTGTTCTTGTATATGTATTAATTCTGCTTGAGCTACTTGCTCTTGTTGATGCTCTAAATAACTTATACATCTTTGTCTTGTTATATATTCTTGATACAAATTTCTAAGTTCAGATTCAAGATCCTCAAACTCCTCTAAAAACGCTGGCCTTAAAAAGTTATTTTATTCATGCTGTAGATTCATAAATTAAGGTACATAAATTAAATTTCTTTTTATGATATTCTATACATAATTTTAACCTTAAGGTGAAATATTTAAAATAATCTCCAAAGTGTAACTATCCAATTTTCTATGTACTCGGATAAAAGGCATTTTAATTTTATAAAAACAAAAATTTAACAAATAATATTTTCTGTGAATTCCAGAATCCAAATGTAAAGTATTATTTCTTTCCATTATGTATTATTAAAACAATTTAAATTTGATTGCTAGAAATTCAGTTATAAAAAAGGATGAAAATTGGTAAATTAATCTTTAGAATCACATGCATTTTATTTTGTTGCTGTGTTTCAGATTATAATAAAATAGACTATATAATCAAGTAAAATATTTGTGTATAATACTGGTATTAATGGTGCCAAAATGATAATAGAAAAATTATTGTCCATATTACCTAGGCAATTTTAATCACGATTATAAATAAGTTAATTAAACAATTTAAATACCTAAGTTAATAATTTTGTTGTGCTATATTTATTATTACTTCTTTATCCCAACTATTTGGGGTCGACCACCCTCAATCTAAACTTCCATTTCATCTGATCTCCCACCTCACACACATAAGTTGTCCTTATATCATTCTAAATCACATCCAACCACTTCTTTTTCAGTTTTTAATTTATTATTACTTATTTATTTACATACAATTTACATGGTTTTTATCAACTGACTTATACTTTTAACATCCAATATGGCTAGCTAACGGTATACGACTATATCGGATGTATATCTTCAATTTAAAAATACGGAGATTATACTGGGTGTTTCAAAACATTTTATTTGTAATAATAACTTTAATTAGGTAGGTATATAATTATTTTAAAATATATGTAAGAAGTAGAAAATATTTAAAAATTGCTAATTAATTTGTTTATATTTATGGTTCAAATCGCCTGTAACATATATATTTTTATTTAAAACAAAATATTATAAAGCGTACATATATTTACCTCACTTGTTTTAAAGTGTTAAGTCTTTTGGAATTTCTCTCTAGATCCTCTCGTCTTTTTGCAATTTTTAAATCTAAATTTGCTTCTGTTGCTGAAATGTTCTTTATCAAATCTCTAGTATGTTCAGTTTCTCTTTTAGTTTTCTCAATTAATGTTCTAAGACTTTGTTCAACTTCATTAATATCCAAAGCAGCATTTACTCGACTATCTCTGATTGGCCGTAGTTCAGCTTCTTCTTCTAAGGAACGAAATAAGACCGCACCTTTTTGAGTAATTTTAGATGCCAGCTCTCTTGTAGTTTTTAGTTCATTTGCCTTAGATACATAAAAATAATTCGTCATTTTTCATACTTTCTTTTTCTATAGTGTTAAACATAAAATACTTTATAAGTTAAATTGGTGTCTAATTTAGAAAAATTTTCATTGTCATATGTTTTTTTTGTGTTCAGTGCATCGTTTAGTAAATCTGTTATTTTTAATAACTCTCCAACTGTATTTCGATCAGCTTGATACAGTTTCTTTACATTTAACTTAATATTAGTTTTAAGAGCCTACAAATTTAAAGAATAAATGTAAGAGGTAGTTTTTTTTGCATTATTATATGAAAAGTTTTAAATGCGTTTTAATAGTGACTTACAAAAAATTCTACAATAGAACGAATGAAATATACTCGTTGTTCAGATGTTTCGATTTCTTGTGGTAAATTAGTATCTGGTTCAAAACGTAAAGCTAGCCAAAGTAAAACTTCTGCCACTAAAGGAAAATTTGGATTGTGGAAACTATCCATTGAAATTTGTTGATGGAATCCTAGAGATCTCATGACTTCAGTAAACCCTAGAAATATCAAAATAAGGAATACTTACTTAACTTACTTACTTATATATTTTAGTAATGTTTATAGATAATTATAAAATTATAAATATGGTATAGTTACTATAGTATTATAATAGTAATTGTCTAAATTACTTACTGAATAAATCTCTGTAAGACATATTTATATAATTATAGGTACCTATACACTATTGATACCTATTTAGTACAATTGATTTTATAATATATTAAATAAACTTAAATTTTTATATTCTATGCCAGTATTGACTTACAATAATATTTGTTTGGCTGAAAACACTAAACTTTTTGTTGTTAGTATTTGTTGCTATGGGTGAAAGAAAAAGGTAATCTACATAGTATTAAGTATAATCAATGGTAATACCTACTGTGCAATTGATATTTTTTCGTCGGTGGGGCGGCAGGATGATATATTTTGTAAATGACATGATGTTGAAAATAAAATTTCAAGCAATTATTGAAAAATAAATAATGAAATAATAAAAAATTAAGTGTTAATTAGACAATGATAATAAGATATAAATATGTTCCTATTGCCGCTATTGGTGACCGTCGTCTACAACTGTGGCCTATCCATTGCGTATAACTATAGTCAGCATTTTTAGTAGGTACCTATCAATTACAACGTTGACAGTGAACGCGTGGAAACCAATTAAATCAGCTTTTGCTAATTTCAATTATTAATATACTATAGTCATAATATTACACGAATTATAGAATAGAGCACATTGCTAATGTACTATACAGTTTATACTGTATAAATAAACGTATGGTGAGTATAGTAGACACCTACTGGATTAACTAAATACGAAACCTATGTCACCATTAATCTATATAAATAAATGATTTTGTTGCTTAAACAAATTGTACAACTAATAATAAAATAATTTATTTTTCATACACTAGTTAATTTTTTAAATTTTATTTATAAATATAAATAAATGACAAATTAATGTTTATAAAATAATAACATTTAAGTACCTAGGTATATTTATATATTTCATTACCTACACGCGTATACACAGGTAAATCAAACGACTTTTAAAGTTTTAACAATTGTACGTACAGAAAGTAATGTCTGTTTGTAACCGATAGACTCAAAAACTACTGGGGCGATTAAAACACGGGTTTTTACAAAAAAAAAAAACCCTCCGTTTTCGGGTGGTTTAAATTAATGATGAGTACCTGTTCAAAACAATTTTTTTTTTTCTAAAAATTTACCTATTTTTAATAAACTTGTAATTTCGATTATCATATAGCCCAGGCAAATTAGACTTAATTTTGACAAATAGCGGGAAAAAGAAACGGAAAGCTGAATTTTGGTACACACCTTAATTGAAAGGTACTTAGTAACACACTAAAGGTCATTAATAAATGCGAGTAAACAAAGATTTGACGATAAGTGGTTAAAATTGTTACGAAAATGTAAAAGTACGCCGAAAATTTCGTAAGGATTACACCCGGCCGTAAACTACCAATGCAGTAAATACAGCGAAAATTATAAGGGAAGAAATTAAGTCTCAAATTTATGAACTGGATACTTATCCTTTGTTTGACAATTTTTTGTATGATTGGCAAAAATCAAATTTCTGAAGCTTTTAACTTGTTTCTTAAAACGCTCATTAAAGAACACATTTTAAAAAAATGAAAAATAAATTCGCATAGGAAACGTACCGGCGCATATTTATAATACCTGCAATTAGACCCGAGTCGTTTTATTTTCCATTACTAATTGGCACCTCCATTTACTTACACGGAGCGTTCGGGTTTAATGAATCAATTTCAATAATGTCAAGTACGGGAGTTTGAGCAACGTACAATGTAGCAATGATTTTTGAATCGTCAGTCACAGTTAGCGCACAGCCAACTTTTATTACTGGGGCGTTTAGTCAGTATGTTTTCGACAATGCGAATGGTAATACTAATACATTCGGTGGTTTAAATACGTTTCATTCAACGGGCGGTACACGTTGTATTAGACCAAAACGGTTTGAAAAATCGAGTGGTCCGATAAATCGATTAAAATCGATTACGCCATCAAGTTGCATTTCAAACATTCGAGCAAGAAGGAAAAATGCGTTTTTTACAAAAATTATTCTAGAAGATTTATCACGACTGGGAATCATTAGCGATTACAATTTATTAACAGAAACCCGGGATTTAATGCGGATGTATGGTAAACACTTGACAATAATTAATATTCCTAATTGGAGTGGTTTATTGGATAGAATAACACAGAACTTTATAAAAAATTTCAAGTACTTATTGTTTTCGCCATTTGTGAACCAATCACCTAGTAATTATAATACTGTATACTCTGTTTTTGGACTTTGCATCAAAAAATATTTCTGAGTTTAACCAAAAATCGTGTTTTGTTACGTTCGGGAACGGTCATTAACCTTCAATAAAGGTGTATACCAAAATTAAGTTATCCTGTTTTTTTTTTTTTTTTTTTTTTTAATTTGCCTGGACTAATATTACAATATAAAAAATCGTTTACTTAAATTATGTAAATCAAAATGATTGTAAATAATATATTTTTTTTTAAATTACCTTACACGAACAATATTGGTAGCTACCTAAATATCGGGTATCTGGTAATGTTAATCTCAATATCGGCTCACAGTTTTTGATTTCATACATCGGAAAAATATCATATCAGTTTACCACTACTTTAAATTAATTGAAATCAACTCACAATCAAACTTAAAGTTTGAGTTTCCCATATTGTAGTATTTAAATATTCTATTATCATTGGTATTGTAATATAGATTTTTTTTCAAAATAATTTATTAATTTCAATGGTAATAGTATAGATATTATATTTATCTATGAATGTAATAATAATACCGAACACCGATAACCCAGAATCAAACTATAAAAGCCATTTTTTTTTTTTTTTCAAATTCAGTGTACAGCATATTTATAAAAATAATTATCTTATCAATAAATGATTATTTATTTAACCATGTACTTATATGGTGATATTACAAGTAATACAAGTGTTGTTTTATTGCGTTCTGTGCATTTTTTGTATGCACTTATTTAATTGATTGTTCAGTCAACAACAAAGGTTCTAAACTGAACGTGAAAGTACTAAATATTACTATAGTAGGAAGGTACTTAATAGTTTCGCTACTTTATTTACTATTCATCAAAGCAGAAAATAATAAAAGAAATGGCCCAAGTAAGGATTTATATTATGAAGAAATGAATTAGGTATTAAATAATTGTTAATTTTTTTTAACATTTAGTTAGATAAACTATTAGCAGCTTTCCGTGTGTCCACTCAATATCCAGCATTAATATCCGCTAGAATATTAGACTGTTCTACAACTTCTCTTAGTGTTCAGTCTGTTTGGGTTCAAAGGATTTTAGAGAGGCAATCAACAACTAGGTACCGACAAACTGCTGTATCTGATTATAAGACTTATACTATAACATCGCCACCAACGGATATATCTAACGAGTATAAATAATAATAATATTAATATTCTATATTTTCTTATTAAATCAAAATAAATATTCACATTACATAGGTTGATAAGTGCATACTCAAAATCAAATAAGTATTTTTGTGTCGTAAGAGAAGTGGAATCTGCAAAGGACAGTAAGCAATACTTGGAAGTATGGGCTGATTGCTGTCTAATAAAAACTTATGACCTAAGTGCTTTGGATGTGCATGGAAAAATTTATGCAGATGGTAAGTAATTTCACATGAACATTTTTTAATACTTACTTACTTTTGATTATAGTTTGATGTTTTTTTTTTTTATGATTTTTGTTGTATAGTTGAATTTGAAACTCTACAATGGTCACCAGACGAGACAAAAATTTTATACATTGCTGAGAAAAAAGTTCCCAAGTCAGAACCATTTTTTAAACAAAAACCAATATCATCTGGTGATAAAAGTGATGTAGAAATTAAAAATGCTGTTCCGGTATAAAGATATAATCTTAAATGAATACATTATCATAAGGTATTAACTATAAAAAATGAATTATCGTAGGGTAAAGAATATGAATGGAGCCAAGATTGGGGTGAGCAGATGGTTGGAAAGATAACTCCAGTGTTAGTTGTGTGTGATATAAAATCAGACACTATAGAACTTCTTCCTAATATTCCAAATAACATTCATCCTGCATCAGCTTCATGGATTCCTGATGGAAGTGGAGTTGTTGCAGTTGGATATAAAATCTCATCACGTAAATTGGGACTTGTTTACTGTACCAACCGCCCTAGTCATATATTTTCTCTCACATTAAATGGCTATTATAGTAAGTATAATCTAAAACTAATGTAATTGCATTAAAAATATATTTTGAATCTCTCTAAAATTACTTTGAAACGTAAAACAAAATAAACCTCAGTTTGAAGGATGTAGATAATTATTATTTTTCAAAAGATGGACCTACTTCACATTTGGGTGGGTTACTGTAGATGAGAATTTGGGAAGGTAGAGAGGAAATTCAATGTATTCTATACACGATTAAACTTTGCCAACGAAAACATGATTCTAAACAAAGTTCGGTTAATATAGTTACTTTGTCAACAATTTATGTGTTACATTATGGTAATATAATTACATATATAATATACATATATTTTCTTTAATAATATTAGTTTTAAGATTATATCTATTTTTTTGTTTTTCCCATTTATTGGGAAAATCAAAGAATGACTTGTCTAAAGTACTGCCCCAGAAATATTTCCTTTCCGAAAAGGTGCTACTAATATTTGATACTCCGGTTTAAGATTTCTGGTGGATTTCTACACAGTATAAAAAGAAAAACTTTTGTAAAAGCAATACATTCTTCACTATACCCAGAATCTAAAATGATGGGTTGGAATTGTCAAATATTTAATAGCTCATAAGAACTTGCATACTTCAAGTGATGATAGTATAAATTTCTTTACCTTATCACTTTAAATTTTATAAATTTTTGTAGGTATAAGCTTATGTATTATAATATAGCATATAGACTTTATCTTAATTATTTTTTTTTCGTTTGTATAATATATATGTTTTTTCGAAATATTTAGTGACTCATTTTTTTGTAATTTTACATAGATGTGTTGAGTTCCGATTCAGAACTATCTGTAAAGACTCCCAGGTTCAATCCAAATGGTACAAAGCTTGTGTGGTTGGAACGTTTAGTTGGCGGACCACATCATTCATGTTTTAAGTTGATTTCTTATAATTGGTCTACAAAAGAGGTAGGTTGACATTTACAATTATCTATGTCTTCATATTTCAAAAGTTCTTAAGTAAACATATGTTACATAATTTAGATGTAATTTTATAAATATTATTATAGATTACTACAGTGGTTGATTTTGTTGATAATCAAACTGTCATAGCCAACAATAAAGAAGTACCATTTTATGGTCTGTATAATCAGGCAATACTAAGAAGAAGCTGGTTAAACGATAATAAAACACTTTTATTGAGTACACCTCAAGGTGGTTCAATACATACATTTGCTATTGATACTGGTAATTAATTAATATATTCTACTTATGATAAAATATATAATGTTAATCAGTTTAATTTTAAAGTTGTAATTTTTAATAATCTTTCAGAGACAAAAGATATTTATTATCTTCCAGTTACAAAACCATTTCATGAAAGTGTTAGTGTAGTAGATGTATTCAATGATATTTTGGTTTGTCATAAATCATCATTAAATAAACCGGGACAGTTATTTACTATCAAAATTAATTTTGCGAATGAAATGTATGACTTTAATAATCTGTCTATTCATGAAATTTCGCCATCTAGGAGTCTTCCAAACAGCGACGAATATGTTGTTGAACATGGTTATACTTTGTACGGTAAGATTTAAAGAGTTGTTCATTTTATATAAAGGAAACTGATTAATCATTTAATTTAATTTAAAGATAAACCTACTACAATTTTTTATGGTCCAAAAAATGGTAAATGCCCATTGATTGTATTTCCTCATGGTGGACCTCATGCATCATCATTAGATTCCTATATGCCAAATGCTGCATTCTTTGTTCAAATTGGTAATACTGATACACAGTCTTGAATATTTCAATGTGAATAATACAATTATTTTATAATAATTTTACTAGGTTTTGCTGTATTATTTGTCAATTATAGAGGATCTACAGGTCTGGGTAAAAATTATGTTGAATCATTACTTGGTAATATAGGTGATGCTGATATCAAAGATGTGTATAATGCAGTTCAATCAAACCCTTTGTGGTCTAATAGGGAATTGTTGTTGTATGGTGGTTCCCATGGTGGTTTTATAGTCACCCATTTGAGTGGACAGTATCCAGTAAGTACCTGTACATACTAATTAATTTACATCCTTGAACAAATAAATTGTAACATTTATTTTAAAAGTTGTTCTTACACAGAAACCATTTTTAGTATTAATTTAGTGTGTTTAATAATATAATTACAGTCTAAATTTAAAGCCATAGTTGCTTTGAACCCAGTTACTGATTTAATTACCATGTCTGGAACATCTGATATAGCCGATTGGTATGTTTTTTTTTTAAAGCAGACGTTTTATTGTATATAAATTGCATTATTTCAGAGTAAATTTAACGCTGTTTCAACTAGAAATCCAGTTATTGATGTGTTATCACTTTTTATTACTTCTGATATACCAGATTGGTAAGAATACATTTTTTTCAGAAATGCACTTTCATTATTATTAAAACGTCTGATTTTCTTTTTTAACTATTAAAACAGACTTAAATGGTTGCTAACATTTTCTCTTTATAGGGGTATTACTGAAACTGGGTATAATTACTCCTATTCAGATGTATTGGCAAATTCCAAAGAAGTTTTAATGAAATTAGCTGACTGTTCACCATGTAAGATTGCTGATAAAGTTCAAGCTCCTACACTTTTGTTGCTTGGCGATAAAGATTTACGTGTTCCTGCATCTCAGGGTCTTTCTTATTATCATCTTCTTAAGGAACATGGTGTCACTACCAAGTAAAGTTAGTTAATAATAGTTCAAATGTGTAACTTGATGTTAATTTTCATTGCAGGGTGTTGATGTACAATGACTGTCATCCATTAGGTTCTGTTTCTGCCGATATGGACAGTTCAATAAACACTGCTCTATGGTTTATCAAGTATACCAATGAGGACACTAAAGAATCAAAAGATTAAATTTATTTTATATTTGTGAATCAGATGAGTTGATACTTTACAACAAATTTGTTATCATAATAAATAATAATGTTTAATTACAGTGGTTTATATATTTATGATAGTCTTTATCATATTCCTACCAATTGCCAGATTGTAGAAATGTATACAGTTTGATAAAGCAAAGTACAATACTGCTATATCCTTTACGATATGTTAATTAGCCTTTTGTGACTAAATATATGTTATATAATTTTGTGGCGATATTTTTCACAATATATTCATTATACTTATTATATTTGTATTTAGTATCAACATAAATCATAGATAGGCCATCATTGATATCATTCGATAACATGTCTTTGTTTAATCTATTTTCATAGTTCATTGTCAATTCTGACAATAATAACAGTTAACCTGTTGTTGAAACATATATATTTTGTAATTCTTGTTACACTGTGAGCCCCGCATCACACTTTACTTTTTATACTATTATCAATTACTCAAACTACCTAGAACCTCGAATCGTAAATAAAAATGTGTACATTTTGTCATTTACTAAAAAGTATATTATGTTTCTTATATATCATTAATAATTTGTAAAATAAAAAGATATTTAATATATTATTTTTCGTAATTTTGTTTTTTTTTTTTAAATGTATACATTTTAATCAAGATTTTTTTTAAATAGTTAGGTATATTTCTTTTTTTAAATTTGTATTTTAGATTCTGAACAAAGCAAGAAAAGTATTTGTTTTACAATGATGTTCCATTTTTCTTTTCTTATACTATGTACACAATTTTTACCAGAAATCTAGCTCCGATTTTTAAGTGTGTGTTTCTGAAAGGAAATTTTACTTAGTTTGTAAGTTAAGAAAGTCATTTTTTGATTATCCTACCTTTCTGACTTCTCACCAAACAACTACAGTGGTCCATCCATCGTTCAAAGTATGTCCATACTTATTTTTTGTTTCATTATTAATAGTTAATTTGAGTAGTTTAAAATTAAAAAATGTTGAGTAGGTATTATATTGAAGATATTAGTGTAATATTTAATATTTTTAAATATATTTTTTTAAATTTTACATTTATGTTATTTTTCGACATCCTTATGTTTAGGGTTTAAAATCACTATCTAATTTTGATTTTCAAACGGTAACCTATATTAAAAATTCCATAAATAGATTGAGTAAGGGGTAAAATAGATTTTAATGTTGAAATATTTGATTTCCGTCAATCCGTTGACGAGATATTCTAAGTTAAGTTTAGGTAGGTGGGGAGTAGTAGTGCATTAAACACGCCGCGCGTCGTGCCGCCACACAAATGATGCTCCACTACTCTCCCCCGGCCAAAATTTAAAAGTGGAATATCTCGTTAGCGCCCAACGTACTGACAGAAATCAAAATTTTTGGCACCAAAACGTGTTTAAAGTAATCTTCTGTCTATTTATGGGATTTTTAATATAGTTTCTTATTTGAAAAATCAAAGTTGGTATCATCGCAGGGTACTCCTTAAATGTTGTAAAAAATGTAAGTTTTTAAAAATATCGGCTTTAACCGCACTTAAAAATTCCAAAAATTAAAATTTGAATACATACAAAATGTTTACGCTTAGTGACTCATTCTGAATATAAAGGAGAGAATTTGTTTGCATATATGAACTAACAGTCTAATTGGCAAAATTATTTTTGCGTTAAATCTGTTTATCCGGAAGGTTATATTGGTTATTTTAAAATATAAAAATCAACTCCTAGCGGAGGGGGAGGGGGTGTTATAGATTTAGTTTATTTTTAATATTTTCAGCGCATTTAAATACGCCGAAAATTACCGTCACGCGCTCTAATGTGTTGACGTAATGGCCTTTTTGCACACCGCATTCCATTCCAACTTAGCGGTCTCAGGTTCGAATCCCCGAACACATCAATTCTTTACGTAATTCCTTTTTTTTTCTAGCTGCTTCGCATGGTTTTGTCCGTATGCAGTATTGAATGAAAAAAAAAAATGTTCATAAAAAGTTCACTTTTGCCTAAAGTTTTTGTGTCACCTCGGCGCCGGCGGTCGTATGCCAGTTTTTTTACGCCGTGTGAATAGGAAACTGCCGCCGGAAATCGTTTACCGACTTATTAATTCCAGTTTTTCGCGAAATCATTATTTGCGCTGACTATTAATGATTCCCAGAGACGAACGTTGGTCTTTGGTCGGAATTGACGAACGAAAAGAGTGTTTTTGTTTTTTTCTATGGGCAATTATAATGCGTCGGTTCGTCGCGAGTTGGATGTTCTGAAAAACACAATATTTCGCCACCAGACGTCAAACATTGTGTACAGATAAGCTTTAAAGTACTATAGAAATTATAAATGTCATAACTTTTATGTTATTCCATATTCGACCGTGATTGCATATTTTTCGTTGCAACTAGTAGTTTTTATCGGTCCTTCTATACAGTTTTCGCTGGGTGCACAAGTGTGTTCGTTGCTCCGCTCTCTTATCTTTTTCCAATAATCTACCAACAATCGTATAATGGCCTCGTGTGTTATCTGTTCGATTATTTTCAAACGTGGTCGAACCGACTCTGTTTTATGTGCAACGTGCAATAGCTTTTCCGTTTAAGCAAGACGATACTGATTGTAATACGAAATCATAGGCGTGCGCACGGGGAGTGTAAGGTGGGCAGTTGCACCCCCTGCAAACAATTGTGTCTCCTTTAAATTTTTGATTTATTTGCAATTATTATAATTATTAATTGTAGTTAAAATATATAATAAATCTAGAGGTACAAATAGAAAAAAAAAAAAAAATATGCTGTATACATTAAAAACTGATAACCCGTCAGTCATTAGCTTTGTTTGTTTTAAAAAGTTAGTCTGTACACTAAAATGTTAAATTGTCGTATAGTTGTGATTGCGTTCTGGTGTACACTGATATTTCATTTCAAAACCAACGTTTTTGGTGTAAAATTATCAGGCACGTACACAACAAAAAAATCGGGAGGTGGAGGTTCATAAAAAATATACAATAATCAATATCTATAAAAAAAAAATATTAAATTGACATGATTAAATTACGCAAATATTAATTTTAGAGGGACGGTTAACCCCGCATACGTGCCTGACAATAGTCACACCTATGTTAAATTAGTCGCATGTAAATTAATAATAGTTCTTAAGTCGTAAAAAAATACAGGCCATAAATACAATGATATTAAATTTATATCTATAATATTCTTCTTTTCGTTATTGATGCAACAAAGTATACGCATACGAATTATAAATTAAATTTTAATTACTGTAATATAGAGGCAATTATTTTACGGGATTGTAGTAGAGTTCCTACTAAAATTATTCTGCACACCCTGTGAAAAAGTCCTATGTAAACACGTCGAAATGTTCGAAATGTGTTAAAAACACCCGGTGTTGTAAAAACTGTTTGGGTAAACTTAAGGGTATTTTAACAAGTTCACTACCAGTCTTGCCATCTTCACCATCTTACTAAATCAACTGATATTAATTTGATTTTAAATAAAATAGAGTTCAGTTATTCAAATATAATCTATATAATAGTATATCGCGCGATCTTCTGGACAATCTAAACTAATTGAACTCGGCGAATAAACTAAATGAGAAATTGGACTCTTTGCTTTCTAATTTATGTATAAATATATGAAAACAAAAAAAAAAAAAAAATGTTATATTTAAGTTCAAATTATGACTATGTTAATCGTATGCTACTGCAAACTATACCTTGATCTAACATAATCCTACGTAGCAGGACACCAGTCCGTATATAAAATAGTAAAATACAATAATGAAGTAAGTCAAAAATTATTGTAATCAGCTTCATCTCAGATTTTACGAATCGGTACAATTTTTGTTACATCAGGTACTGTACCGTTATTTGATGATTTACAATTTATTACACGGACTTTAGGTAAGATCACGTTGTCGCCTGTTTGTTTGATAAATAGCGCCGTAATGCCGTCGGGACCGGTTAATGAGTTGTCATTCAGATTTTTTTTTTTATAATCAACGAATGTTGCTGAGCTTAAATAGTTATATGCATGTTTATTATTTGACAATGATGGCGTTTGAATTACTTATAATTTCATAATGGTTAGTAGTCTTAATTACTGCTATATTAAGATTTATGTTTCTACTAAACGTGCGTTCGGTACAAAATCTGGCGTCGTGTCCTACTGTAGTGCGGGCGCAGGTTTCAGAACCATTTGCTGGCAACGCATTTAAACAGTTTTCGGTAACAATTGACGCGTTTATTTTAAATATGTCAATATTTACGTCTCCAATACAAACAGAATTTTCGTGAGTGCGATCAGAGGTTAGCACGGTATTTAGTTTAGATAAGAAAACGCTCATGTTAGTTTGCGGTAAACGGTTTGTATGGCTAAAACACTAATCTGCTTATTACCCATCTTTAAATTTATTTTTTATTAACCGACCTCTAAGTAACAATTTGTACCGGCTGGTCGACACAGATATATTATAACGTTTATTGTTTGTATATATATATAAATATTAATAAGAACTAACTTATAAGTATTTGATTATACCAACTATGTATTTGAAAAGTGATTAACGCCAACGGTCGCTAGTTCTATATTCTAAACCAATGTACAGTACAATATTATTATATTATGTTTTGAGCTTACAGAGGTATACTACCTATACATACGTAATTATCGTTTATCAGATCGAGGCGATCACACGAGTTTAAAAAAATTTAACGCAAAATAACCGTTAGAAGTTTTACACAACATAACGTTTTAAACGGAAAAAATTATTTATTGGTGAATGCGCGTAACCTAAATTGGATACAGTAAATATTCACGTACAGCGTATCTGTATAATAATAATATTGTTATATTATCTATCTGTTTGAGCACTTTCCTTCGTTGGGACCTATACACGACGCGTACGACATGATCAACGGCAACACGTTCTGTTCGAAACTCCCGACGAACAAATGGGCCCACGGCCCCCGGGCCCACACGGCCACGTCTTCTCCGCCGTGCGATTCCTGAGACATGGGCACCAACGACGGGTATAGCGCGAATTTATCACCTAACAAAAATATCCGACGGTAAACAAATAATATTTATGTAATAAAATACCTAAGTACATATATATATTAGTTTGGTCCTTATCGTATATAGATGGGGGGGACATTTGTTTGCAATTTTTTATCGGGCTACACCAGAATGTGCCCTTTTTAACTAAATCAACAATTGTCATTAATTCAGTGGCGTGTATATATAATTTTTTTTTGGGGCGGGCAGAAATGCACAGTTTAATTTTATTTAGTTTTATATTTCATATATGTATGGAATTTTTAATATAAGTTCCTTTTGAAAATCAAAAGTGAGTAGTCATTTAAAAAAAATAAGGGTATTAAAAATTAATGGTGATATAATGTTTTACAGAGGTGATTGTTTCTAAAACAATTAAAAAAAAAAAAGTTCCGAAAAAAGATGTGATTTTCCGACGTGTATTGCAATAAGTTTATTTTCCAATTAATTTCTTAATTTAGTTTTTCAATATCCACTCTTTGACTTAATACTTTATTCATTCACTTTAATCATTACTTATATACTATTATATTTGTCACATCTGCTACTTTTGTTATTTTATTAATAATTAAAATATTTTGCTAAGATCAAAAATAATAAAGATTAATAAGATTAAAAAACGTTTAACGGGTTTGGCATTGCTTAGTCATAAATCAATTCCATTAAATATTGTTGACATCACTAATCGATTTGCAAATATTAAAAACAGAAATACAGATCTTGTTTTTTATGAAATAATGTGTTTTATTCTATCAAATATCTACAATTTTTTTTTGTGAGGGTTGACCTCCCTTAATATCGCCCTCCCTAAGGAGAAGTCTCAAATACGTTACTGGTACTTTTTGGGGATTTCAACTTTCTTTCCCCTACACAACCATTTTTATGATCAAATTTGAACCTCCATTTACACCGTATGTTGGTAAAAATCTCGAGAACCTATCTCTTTTAATGCAACTTTGTTTGGTTCTTTATTATTACCGGAAGAATATATGTTTATTTTTACAACTGAAATAGGTGCGGAATAGTAAATCATGAAATAGGGCAGAGGGAGGGGTAGGCGTTGTTAATGGGCGTCTAGTGAATATGAATTCAATTAAGTATATATTATTATGATATTATCACTTTGTGAGCAACTCTGGCAACTATAACTATTTAAATTAACAAAAAAAAAAAAAAAAATGAATGAAATATTGTATTGGCAAATAGTCGGCTGGAGGGGAATTCAATTCTAACAATTTAGATCTGCTGTTCACGGGCGTTTTTTTTTCCGGTTCATCTTTAACCATCTCAACAAATCAGAAAATTGATTTCAACTTACCGTACTTGGACGATTGTTTTTCGTACGTGTGGCTATTGGCAGACGGCCCGTTGGCGTAACTCAGAATCGAATAGATTTCTTCACCGCGTTCCACGTGCCCGATGATTTTATCGGTCCTGGACGGATATCCGTTAATGGTCATTGTATGCGAATGGTCCGACGTGACTACGATCAGCGTATTTTTCGGATTCGTCATGGTGTCCGCCACGTTCACGGCGTTTGAAAAAGCAATAGTTTCGCTCAATGCCATGTGCGCCTGCATGAAATGAGTATATATTATTATATATTTTATCATTTGTGTGTATTCATTACGATGTTTTTTGCCGTTAAAAACTTTTCCTATTTTTCGAATGGTCGTCGAATTAATAATTATATCATACGACCAGTGGCGACCGACCGTTCCCGTTCGCTCCCCTGCAATAAACTTTTAGTTCGATTTTCAAAATCGTATGATGGGAGGGCGGCCAATACTGAACGGTCAGGGGGTTGGGGAGTGTATGATTATTTGATAAACGCTTTGTATTCAATTGTATTAGATATACAAATTTATTGACCAGGAAAAACACGGCGAAACAAATCAAGTTTAAAATACGTATGCATTATTTTTTTGTACAAGTGTATCTATGTACAATAAAACCAATATTAATGATACGAGTATTATTATTATGAAATGTATAAGTATCTAAACACAAGGTGTCTCACGAGTATAAACATTGAAATATCTCTGAAGATAATAGAGATAATCGAATTATGTTTGTTTTTTTTTTTTTTATATTACTCACAGGGATAAAGATTACGTATATGTATATTATAATTAATTTTGTATGCTTTCGTAAAAAATTTAAAAAAAACTTTTTATTCTTTTATTTTTGAAAAATTTAAAGATAGCCATTTTATTGGATTCATATTTTTGAAAATTTTGATGTATCAACTTTTTATTTTCATTAAGTTCGTGATATTTAATAATTTGTTTAAAGTTCAGAGAAAAGTACTTATAATTGTGCAGCAGGCTGTAATCGAATTTTCTAATTGGTTATTTTTACTACGATTAACATTGACTGTGCATTTTTCCGGGAATATTTCAATGGGTACATCTTCGGAGGACACCCTGTACATAATGATATTCATCTTGCTATTAGTGTAGTGTGTTTAGTGATGCTTACTAAATTCTGATGGTGTGCATGATCGATTCGGCCTCCCTCGATGAACAGCACATATCCGTTTTTGTTTTTCCGTAACACCTCGATGGCGGCCACAGTCATTTCACTGAGAGACGGCTCGTCCCTCTCCACTTCCATGGTGTCCGTGTATGACATATGGCTCATGGAGAACAGACCTTTAATGACAAATTGTACAAAACCAGTAATAGTCGTTGACGTTATTGCATACATATTCTTAATTTTGTTCTTCTTCGAAATCCTTCTGGGCCATCGCCCATCCGTATCGTTTTAATATTATAACCATTTAAATATATTATTTCAAACAACTATTACCGTATAGGTATTAATATTGTATAATAAATAAAGTATAACGACTAGTGACGGGCACTTCCGAATAGTTCATACTATCGTCAGTTTTGACAAACTATCGAATAATTTTTTTTTCCACGACCGAATAGTTCTATTCGGGAAAATTAGTGAACGTTTCTAGAAACCATTTCAAACGTGATCATCGATTGAACAGTCCGATAATAACTATTCGGTTGTGTTCACCACTAATAACAACACGAAATCCAATTTGAACGACACTGTTCCTATATACGCAATATATTATACTGTAGTCACCTAACAGTTTGTCCAGATTTCTCAGATTCGCGTTCAAGAGCTCGGTTTTGTTTCTCACATAATCGTACCTTTGATGGCCCTTCATCATGTTCACCTTCCACTCGGCAATAAGATTCCGACCGTCCTCCCGGTTGCCGTTCATATTTTTCGGCAAAAACTCTTGTCTGCCTCCGCCCAGGATCACCTGAAAATCGTACCAAATATTGTATTCGACATTTTCGAACCATTTTCCCGACTTTCGTCGTTTTGTTTTCTGTACATCCAAATCGATTCCGGGAGATTGAGTCATCAGCTGTTGAGCAATGTCTAAACAGTCGTTCGGCGCGCTGCTTTCCCAACCTCTGTTGGCCGAATGAGCGTAACCGCCAGCCGGTGATGCGTGCGTGACTCTGCGTTAACGACAAAAACAAACATCGCGAGGATGCATTTTTAATTTGAACGTAAACATCAGTTAGCCATCAATATGGTATTTACTTAATAATCTCGTTAAAACAGCGTAGTTCCTTATGTTTCGAACAGATTTATAATACGTGCCTATATATATATATATATACACATATAAGATCTTGAACTCATCAAAATAATATTATTACCAAACATAATCAAATTTATATTTTCGACTCGTATTATTCGGTAAAATGTTTCAATAACACACACAAGTATATATATATATATATATATATATATAATATATTTAATACATAGGATGAAGGGGGGGGGGGGGTGACCCATTTTGGGACGACATTAACGCCGCGTCTTGTTTTTCCGACGTCTCGTGTACCCCGTTGTTACATAATGATTTTCCACGAACACTTACCTCGTAGTAGTGACGATTCCGGTGGATTTCCCGGCCATCTGAGCCCAACGCAATATCGAGTCTACTCGGTTTTTAGCGTCCAACGACGCCTCACAGTCGTTCTCTTTTACGGCTCCCGTCACGCCTAGCGTGCCTGAATTCGCTTTGACGCCAGTCATGTAGGCAGTCGACGAGCAAGCCGAATCAGCCACCTGTTTGTCAACGCAATACGTCTACGCGGGGAAAACAGAAGTACACGGGAAGTGTTATAATAAGATCAAGTCCGTTCAACTTGCGCACACACCCTACCCTGACCAATCCGGTGTAAGGAAAGTTTTCAAACGTCAGCGAACCGTTACTTTCTGGCAACGTCCTGCCGGAAGTTTGTTCCATGTGCACTCTGGCGGCGGTGACCGTAGCCAAAGACATGCCGTCGCCCAAGAAGAACACAATGTTTTTCGCCTGGCCAACTATCGGACTCTCTAATGTTTTAACCCGACTCCTTAGATCGGACATGCCTCGGTTCATCCAAAAACTCGCATCTGTTATAGGTTCACACACGTATAATTGCATCATTTAAACTCATGCCGTTGAAATTAGATAGTGTAGAGCTTAATATTATGCATATCATTTATTGTGTTAATATTTAACTTATTTACATTTTTGAAGTGTACCGCGTGAAACGAAGGTGGCAAAATCGCTCAATCATCAATGTGAATCGAATTTATTCGAAGTGTATTTTAAATTTAAATGGTTATTGTATATTTTATTTATATGATCGACAAAATCAATTATATCGCTAAGTATTTCAGGTACATGATTGCACGGACTACAAATATTCAATTTTAGAACCGTAATCGTATAGTTATAATATAGCGCTGAAACTAAACGACATTCGTACTTTAAAGATAATGTTTTGTGTTTTTAGAATTTTCAGAAATGCGTGTGATTAATTAAACATATATTCATCAATGGCTAGTAAACAAGTAAAAGTTTTGTTAACTGTTAAAATATTTAAAAACAGACTTGGAATATCCATACTTACTACTACACTTTTGCAGCTGCTGCTGTTAATAAAATACTAAAAAAAATTATTAATAATCACGTGTAAAAGTATAGACAATATATGTCATACGTACTTATTCATTTTGAATAATATTTAAAATTATTATTAAGTATATTAATATAATCCATTTTTTAATTTTTTATTCACAATATTATCTCGTCCATAGTCCAAAAAATATATAGTACCTACGATAAAAATATATCGTCAAAATAACAATATATTACCATGATAATAATTCAAATAAGTTTAAATAATATTCAAAATATCAAAATTATTAACACCAAATATTCGATCACATCATCTACGTTTATAGATGATTTTTCTATTTATTTTTATAAAATATGATGCGATTTTTTTTTATATAGCTAGGGAATTATAGACTAGGTATATATTAAATTATGATAAATTATCATATTAGTTACATAAAGAATTAAAAATAAACCAGTGGTTTTTTTTTTATATGAAAATAGTAAATATTTAATTTTATAAACGTGTATGGCATATCATATATACTTAAATATAAATATTAAATTAGTATTAAAATATGAGTGCTTATCAGAACATTAGAAACTATGATTTTGATTTTTGAAATAGCTGTAACTATTTTTTTTTGTTAACATTTTGGAAACAATCTTTGTCCTCGAAAATATTCTTTTCTTCAAATCATGTTAAGTTGTATGGTAAAATAATTATATTAAACGTTTAACCGAGATGCCACAATTAAAATTCAAATAGCACCTAAAGTAATTATGTTATGTTGCCCGTTATTTAGATTGAACTACAATAATTGAATGAGAAAGAATAAGAATTTTAAATTTCGAGAAAATTAGACTTTAAAATTTACTATACCCATTTCTTCTTCTTTCTTCATCTGTATACGAATATTTTCCACCTAGGTTTACTGGTTTTGTGAGGGGTATCGCATTAATAATAACTCAACATTTTGAAAAAAAAAAAATTGTATTTATCATGTATGAACATGTTTCATAGTTTTATACGTAAAGGTCGTCCCTTGTCCGCGAAATAATCGTCTGGAAAATCAAATAGAACCAATTGATGCGAAACGCCCATCAATGTCGCTGTGGGTAGTTAAGTCGATGTCGTAATCACATGCCAATCGATATGTAACGATTGACCCCTAATGCAGTCATGGGTGCAAAATCATAGGCGATATAGGACCGTGTCAAGGAATGGAAATAACTGAGAGACTCTGAATGTGATGACCTCGTGGAAACCAAAATGTGATAATCACACGCGAGAAATAGGAATGAAGGAAAACTTATTGATCACTGTGTCTCGAGTGCATAGAACGTAATAACCGTACATTTTAATTTAAAATTTTTGATTAGCATGAATCATTATGATCATATCAATAACTGCAGTATATATTGTCTGAAATACTTTCACAAAATTAAATAGTTGAAAAATATAGCTAAAAATATAATTTAAGAAAAAGGACGTATATTGAATATATTATAATTTAATAATTTACATTGACATTAACTTTTTAACTTTTTTTTTTATTATGATTAATTAACGAGTTGTTTTTAATAGAATAAACTATGAACATTTTATTATAATTCTAAAAACAGTAATTCTACAAACTTGACATTTTCACAGATTTTATTTTATGAAACTGTTGTAATTTTTAAGTTTGAATATTTTTGGGTTTAAAATTGTTATCGTTGATGAAAATCAATTTTAATTTTAAATACTTGATATTTCAATAAAATATTAACCATAATAATATTCAGTGGCGTTATTACTAATATGGGATTGTCTTAAAGCATTGTTCATATTTTTATCTCATGTTTTGTTTATTTTGTGACTTTCACGTGTCGTCAAATTTCGTTTTTATATCACGTCTCTAATTTTTTTTTTTAATTTTGATAGTTATACTTAAAATAATAATAATATTAAGTTGAAATTTCAATTAATTTATTAATTTATACATTATATAATGTTTTAATATTACATATTCATGTACCAAATTGAAGTTTGATTGTTTAACCGGTTTCAAATCTATTTAAAATTAAACGTTACTAAATTGTATACCTATTAAAAATATTATAATTTTGATGGAATACAATAAGTATATACTCAGTCATATACTTAAAATTTGTTTTGAATAAAATAGTGTTTCAAATTTCAAATACTACGCAGTGTTCTTGTGCGTATAATAAACATTAGATACACAAGTTACACATCCGTATAATGTGTACTACTAAAATATAATACAACAGTAGTTGTAAAGGTCGTAGTTGTTCATACGTCTTTTTGGAATTCAATTTTGAAATTAGTATATTTTTTTCTTAACTCACATAAACCCAGTGGCCTATATGTATGACACCGGAAATAATTATTGTTATCAGTTTTATTTTTAGAATTTTCCCCATATTATCGATTTAGACTGTTGGAAAATATAATAATCGACCCGATGATATTATTTTGCGTTGTATAGTCGAACTTTATTACGCGTTAGTAACATTTTGTACACATACAAAAATTAAACTTTACTTGGGCGTAAATGGGTTAATTTTTCTTAATTATTAGTTTGACGTTTTATTATCCATTTAGATCCATTTATAGCCGCCAATCGTAAAACGTATATTATGGATCGATACAAATATTTTATTTAAACACCAAACCTTTCTAATCAATGAAACATTTTAACATGTTCCTACAGCGAAACAATAAAGATATTAGTTGAGTACCTATATTATGTTGTCATATAGGTAGGTAGGTATAGTGTCTAAACGTATTAACATATCATAACAGTACAGTAAGTAATTAGACTTCTGGTTTTGAAAAAAAAATATGTGTTTACTTTATAACATAAATGGTAACGGAGATTTTTCGAATTATTCATTACGATAAATTACAAAATAATATTACGAAAAAATGCTTTAGATTTTTTTTCGAACATCATTTGGCAATAGTTATTATTAACGTGTTTGGATTTAAAATACTAATGTATACCATACACGCACCAATATACCCAGTGTTGAAGCGAGTTATAGTACTAATTTAATGTTTATTAAATCGCTT
Organism: Cinara cedri; assembly: GCA_902439185.1. Classification (NCBI taxonomy): domain Eukaryota; kingdom Metazoa; phylum Arthropoda; class Insecta; order Hemiptera; family Aphididae; genus Cinara; species Cinara cedri. The sequence goes on along the minus strand of CABPRJ010000960.1, from coordinate 1,497,554 downwards.
TTTTCGTGTAATATATTTTTCTATTGTTTCTATTGTCCATTAAATATTATATGTTTTATATTTTCATACAGTTATGTAGAGTATTGTTATTTTAAGATTTTGACGACTGTGCTTAACAGAGAAATTTAAGCCCCTACCCACAATTTAAACATGGCAATTTTCTTATTATAAAATTAAAAACAAAGTATGAAAACACGCCTATCTAATTTTAATGTGAAATTTAATTTTAAAAATTTATAATTATCACCATTATATTTTTTTTCTCGATTGCTTGAATGCAAAATTATGAATTATTTTGGTATAATATAAAACTTTTGTAGGGATAATTTAAGTAGTTCCTAAATTTATGTAGTGTGAAGCTAGTACGTAAACCTTTCAGTTTAACAGTTTGACATAAAAACTTCCGTAAAGCCACATCAATACATGGAAAAATTGTTACTTTGCTTTTTTGCTTTTTCTTTAAAACATTTACTCATCTATAATAATTTGTTCTAGGTAATATTAGTAAATTTTAAAAAAAAAACACTTAATTCAATTATTTTATTTTTATAAAAACAAAGAAAATAAAGCAACTTATACCTTAAAGTGATGAAAAAAACTGCCACCCAAAGGGCAATTGCTCCCTCCCTAAACTACCCCTCGAATACGGCCTTGATTACAAGTGTATAATATGAAACCGCATACATATGTACCTATAGAAAAACCAGCTCCCTCATACAGCTGTAAGCCATGTTGAATTCAGGTACATGTCAGAGGAGGCAATTGCCCCCCTGGAATTAGGTTTGCCCCATGTTATATATAAGTAAATTAATAATTAGTTAAATAGTTATGTAAACAAATTTAACTGGTCTTAGTAAGAGGGTGGATAAAATTTGACTGGGTTCAACACTGGCTGTAAGTCTGAACACACGTTGGGTTAAACAATAGTCATATGAAACACAGAGAGGTACTTAAATATGGTTGGAAAAAATGTAGATTGCAGAATATGGACACTTTAAACTATTATTTACATATAGGTTCTGAAACTGAATGAAATGTATATTTATGAAATATTTCATTTTTAAAAATAAAATTTTAAAAAAACTGACATACTTATCACGAAGGGTGGGCCACTGTTGTAGGTGAGAAGTTGGGAAGGTATATCTGTAAGTAACGATTAATCATTGCTAACGAAAAACAATTCTGAGCGGAGATTTGAAAGTCTGTAATATTTACAAATTACAAATAATACATTTCGTAAATTTTCCCGTTTTTCCTTCCATTTTTTTCCATTTATTATGAAAACACATTAGAAAATTGAAAAATGACCTCCTTAAAGTGTCGCCCCAGTCAAATTTCTTTACTGTAGTAGGCATACACTAAAGACACTGAACAATCCAGCTTTTTAAAAATTGTTTACTACAAATTGAAAACATAAGAGTCTTACGAATTAAATATATTACGATATAATATAATATATAGGTATAATGTGATATTGTGGATTTTGAATACTAAATGTCCCGAGCATGAAAGTGAATCATCGGAATGTATTAAGAAACAAATAAGTTCCTATAGTTAATAAAGATAAAATCAATATTGATAAATTTATATTAGCCTTGAAACGTACAAATTTGCGAATATTGATAAATCACGAATCTGAAACATTTTTGCATTCATTCTAATAGTTAAAACATAATATAAAGTATACATGAACAATTCATGATAAATTTGATTAAACAAATGTTATAATTTTCCTTGACAGTTCGAAATTTGGATTTCTAAGAGGGAAAAACAGTGTGTTATTAATCGATAATAACATTTATGTAACCAATACAAACGAAAATAAAAATGAATTCCGAATTTCTAGATTTAATTTATAATAAAGTAGTTTTTAATTTTATATTTTTAGTATTATTTATCTTGAAAAAATTATTATTTGTGAATAACGTACTTTTAATATTTATATTATTTTTTCATAACTTCTATTTATTATATTATTTATTTTAATAAAATAACGTGTATTTGTATACGTAAATATACGTATATAATAGCACAAAGTAACTGCGTTTTATAATCTGCATTTTTACCCGAACTTAATATATATACCCAAACACGTACAAATAATTATAAGTATATCTACCTATAGTGTGTGAAAAAAAAAAAATGAATAAAATTGAAATTTGAAGTGTCGTGATGAAGGTACATAATTATTATATGTAATTTGGTTCCTCTAGGTAGGTTGAACATTATTACCGTATTAAATATTTTATAATTTCAAAACCATTTTTTTGTGACAATACCGTAAATCAAAATAGCTGCATATGCTCCTATTATGTATGTGTATAAATAAAATATATGGTTAATTACAATTAAATATTTTTTTAAATATTATGATAGAAAACGTACAGTACGCATAACGTATTTTCGCAATAATCCTACTACGTAATAATATATATAATACAAAATTTATAATATTATAAATGTGGAAATTTATATATAATTGAGACTCGATCATGCTAAAACGGATGAAATTCGGCATATAGATCGAATATGTTCTGGATTAGCACATACGATACTTTTTATCCCGAAATGTATCCTACAAACGGGTGGCTGATCAAACGGGGTTTTTGGTAGTTTTATGGGAACGAACATTGGAATTATTTTTATTGATTGGTGCGTTTCTTTGGCGACACGGATGAAAAAAAAAAAACATTTATTATTTGTTAATTCAGTTATCATAGCAAACAAGTACCCATTAAAAATAAATAAATTACCGGGCAACTGAAACGTTTAACTGTGATAGGAACGGGGTAGAAACGGGGAAACGCGTTATTTATAGCTTGTATAATAATAATATAACAACTAGATTATAAAATATTACGTAAAATATTTCAATATTATATTATCAAATATCAATGTAAAAAACTCAAACTTTAAAATCATGTGCGTTTATTACATTATGGTATTTAAAATTAATGAAACTTACCATTTATTATTGAAGAAGATCTTGTCACAAAATGTGATTTTGACCGACCAACAGTGTCTTTGGCACAAAGAAAAACGATTATTGAAACGATCAACATTGTAATATAGGAAATCATAATTACGTCTCTATGGAGACTTATGACAATGCTATATTGGAACTAATCCGTCCGGCGTGTCTAGTGTAAACCGAATGACTGGGAAAGCAGTAACGCACCATATTATCTCATTATGTCTGCAAATACACTAGGCGATTGTGAATGTATAATCGAAGGATTCAAGTAAAATTGAACACAAGGCCTACCTACCTATAATTCAACACCATTGGTATGGGTTGTTAATTGACAGTAGGTAATTTAATTAGTGTAATTGTCGTACCTATTATAATTTCGGTGTAGGTAGGTAGGTACATTGTATTATCTTTCGTTGCTATGCCGATATTTCGATTAAATAACTTTCGTAGAAACAAAACGTTATCATAAACAAACTTCTGCGAGTCTGCCTAATCGATTTTTGAGCATTACGCAAAAAAACATTACCTATAGAGTTTTTTTTTTTTTACGAAATCATCAATTTCATATAAGTACTATTATATAAAGACATTTAGACGTTATGGAACGAAATATAGGATCTAACTTGACTACATCTAACATTCCTTTTATGTCACTTATTTAAAAAAAATAAATACTCTTACAGTCTTACTGCAGTTCATAAAACACTGTTTCAAAATCGCATCATTATATAGTCGTCGAATAATAGTTAGATTTTCTATATTACATTTTGGTCGTAATAATTTGTTGCCTAAACTCATTTGGGTCTCAATGATATTATAGGTAGTACTGAATATCTGAACGTACAAAATCCAATTTTGCCCACCTGATTCTCTACTGTCATGATTTAGCCCTGTAGCTTGTATAGGTAAATAATATAAATGTTCAAGAAAATGTATTACCTATGTAATATACTAATATTCTCTCCCTAGTATTCTCATCATATAACACTAACACTATCTAATATTTAACACAATGGTAATAATAATAAAATAAAAAACTATCAAAATGATTCTCAGTAGATAGTTAATGCTATATTAATAAAACTCTTTTTTGACTCTATATTTGTCTAGTAATTAAAATATGTATGATAAACTAAAAAAAAAAAAAAAGACCGAAAAAAAGGCCGAAAGTTGTTTATGTACAGGCGTAGCTCAGCTAACCCGGACTTTGCCAATTGTTGGCCTTTTATTGACGAGTCAAAGGAAAGTAGGAAATGTGAGTTTCGTTAAATCCCGACTCCTCTGAGTAATATTTTGCTACACTTATCGTTCACACCTACAAGCATTTTTGTTATTGAATAAAATATTTAAATTACCTACCTACCCTTGAGATTGATATAAACATTACACTTTATTTCACTACTTTTAAATTAAACAACATTTGAACACTGATTTGTATTTAAAAATACCAAAAGTAATTTTAGATTCTGAGTGAAACGAGGAATGTTTTGGTTTTATAAAGGTGTTTATTCATTTTTATTATTTTTAAGTGAACAATTTTTCTATCAGAAAGTTTACTCTGATTATCAAGTATAGTACCTTTTCCGAAAATAAATGTTCTCTGGGTGATACTTTAGAGAGATCATTGTTTGAAATTCTCATTAATATTCGAGGGAATGAGGAAAACTTGTTTTTTTTAGGTTAAAATAGATTGAAAGATTAAAAATAAGGTTGTTATTGGCGACCGTTTTTATTTATTTTTTGTTATTAAGTTTTTGTTATTTTAATCTTTTTTATACAATCATTGTTGTCATAGAAACATACATTATTGTAATCATTTTACCATAATATGATATATACCATTATTAAAATATTTGTATTTATTTTAATTGTTTAAGCTTATAATTTATAATAAAATAATAAAGTAAAACAAAATTTTTAAAATGGTTAGTACTCGTAAATAAATATATGTTACTAAAAATTATTATCCTATTAAACACTCGGTTCGTCATTAAATATTGTCTTATATTATATTAGAATTATGTTTTGTTTCTAGTTTATAGACGGATTAGTATGAGTGAGAGGGGAAAATCCCCTCACAAATACTTTACATTGGTATAGCAGCCAAAAGATTTTTGAAAACCTGGGGTCTATGTGAGTGTCATTTGTGTGGTGGTACGGCACGCGACGTGTTATTAATGCACCATTACTCTCCTCCAACCTAAAATTAAAAGTGGAATATCTTGTCAACGGTTTGATAGAAATAACAAATGTCAATACTAAAATTTATTTTAATTTATACTCCATCTATTTATGGATTTTTTAATATAAGTTGCTATTTAAAAATAAAAAGTAGATAGCGGTTTTACCCCCAAAAATAAGGGTTACAAAAAATAACACAAATATAAAATTGTAGAGCAGCTTGTTTCTTAAGTGTTCAAGAAAACAAATCCCGGAAAAAGTTAATACTGTCTGAGATAATGAATGTACCCACTTAAAAGAATCACCTTGTGTATAGATTAAATAAATAAATACAATTATTAATTACATATTATTCATGTATTATCTATAGTGCTCTAAGTAGACTTTCTGTTGATCAATTCATATTCAAATAACTCTGTCTATCATATTAAATCACAACAAATATTTATTCATAACATGTTTCTTATTTTATTACTTAAAAATCAAGTAATTACAATATATTTCACATAATTGAATAACATAATATAAAAATAAAGTAACTTTTAAATAATAGGTTAACCCACTAAGATACAATCAAATGGAAGACAATATGATTATTGCTGTTTGAGGCACTTTTTTTAACATGTATTTATTTATAATACAATAATACATATAAGTACAAAATATAACAAAATTGCATTCATACTCACTCGTATTTAACAACAAAAAAAAAAAAATTAAAATAAATTATGTATTTAATCATACATTTTATATATTTACTTATTTTACAATCGTATCACTTAAACTATTTGATCTATATAGATAATTCAATATAAATAAATACAAATCAAATAAACTAGAAAACTTCAATAAAAGTTGAAACCATTTATTAAATATAATGTAATGAATATAGTCAAATAGAAAGTAAACATAAAATAAAAAATATTTTACAATAAAATACAGTAAAATATTTTATTTAATTTTTACTGCCTTCATGACATAAATAAATAAAGTTTATTAAAATATCTATGAACCATGTAATATTCAAATAGTATATTAATTATTGTTAACAGCGAAAATAAAAAAAAAAAAAACCAATTTTTATAATTTGTATATTATGTTGCACTAATGCCCAGCAAATTTAAATGATATTAAATAAAATTAACACAATTATAGCATGAACCCTGTTTTATTTTTAATGTTCTAGTGAATGAAATTGTACAATTTTATGTAATAAATTTAGTATAAAACAAAAACATTTAAACTGTTTGAGCAGATTGTTCAAGTAAATAGTAATAATGTAAATAAAAATACATAAAATAACTGTCTTATAAAATAGTTATGCGCTACCAGCCTTTTTGAATAAACAAATTTTACAATAAATATCTATTTTTAAATGTATGGCACAAATAAATATTATCAATGAAAGTATTGATAAACAGCCGAAAAAATGTGCATACATCATAATTGTAAAGATAAAAACACTTAATTAATGAGAATCTCCTGTTCAAATGAAAACAAATTGAGAACAATTTGTACGAATATTTTTAGTCTTTGCTACCATGGTCGCCAAGGTTGTTCTAAATCTGATTGTTCATCGTCTTTTTTATGTTTGGTAACCAACGCCAATGGCAATTCTGATTGACTGTATGTATCTGTACTATCACAACTGCCCATTGAATAGCACGACGATGGTCTATCAGGCATAGGTGATTCACTACCAGAAGAATCAGATTGAGTGGAAGGAGGAGTAGGTACAGTCATAGAAAGAGGTGGTGGAGGAGGAGGTGATGTCGGCGATGTTTCAGTAGGTCTCGATGGCAAAACAAGGGCAATGTCACCATTGGGCAGCCTAGTCGGAACTAATTGGACCCCACAAGCTGATCCAGTAGAGCCCAATAGTATAGCGTTTTGACTAGAATCCAAATGCAATTGGAGATTCGATGTTTCTACTGCTGCAGGAGGAAGTTTTGAATTACAACTACCATTTTCTTTGTTAAAGTATGTGCCTAAATGTTGCATAAGTCGTTTACGAACATGGGGTTCAAGTCCGGGGAATCGGCTTACTTCGTTTGTACACTCAGTAAACCCAGCCTTGAATTTGTTGGCTACCGTTGATTCTGTGGCAGCCGATAAAGCTACACTATGCCTTTGCATTGACTCTAAATGTTTTACAGTCATTTCCAATATATCTGCTTTTTCCAGTTTTGAATGTCTGGCTGGCTACAATAATATAAAAAAATAATTAATTAAATTGTTTAATGTTAGTACATATTATTCCACTATTCTTACTATTTAATACTTACGTCTTTTTTAGTCGCGTCCAAGATCAAAGTTTTCAATTCATTTAAACAGTTATTAATTCTAGCTCTCCTCTTCTTCTCCATTATAGGTTTGTTACTCTGTGAAAAAAATTGAACAATACAATATAAAATTAACCATTGACTAGACGTTACAATTTATAATTATAGATTAATAATGTTCAATAGTTTTGATTAAAATTGAATATAATTATCATTTTATGAATATTCGGCATTCGGCAATTTCTCTTGTTAAATAACGGTCAACATTTTATGTCTTAAGTGAATTTTATAATTTTTGTTTTAATATTGAAAAAGAAATAATTCTAATACATCTACACAAATCTGAAAGTTTAATATTGAACAATATGCAAAATCATAATATTGCGAACATCGGGTTTGTTTTTTTTTATTTAAGGAGTGAAAATAACAACCCGTGATTATTTTATCAGGCATGTACAAAATGTTGCCTATACCACCCGGATCTGCAATTTCTATTTAAATATTAACACTCGGAAAAAAAATACCTTACACCTATTGAAATCTTTGAAAAATCGAAAACATTTTTCAATTTATTTCAACCGAGTGTAAAAATAAAATACCATCGATTGCAATATGCAAGCAATGGAAATACGAATAGTGTGGCCACATACGATTATTATTAATTAACGATTAGAATATGATATGAGATAAATCGTTGTTAATGTTTTACCGTTCATTAATAAATAGGATTTATTTGTAATCAATGGTTGTGCTCTATGTCTATAACCGTGAATCGTAACAGCGTTTTTGTCATAGAAATAGTTGTTTTCAGTTTTTAGTCCAAATTCAATTGGCTATATTGCGGCGAAATGATACCTTTATATTTTCATTATCTGTTTGAGAAAATAAACACGCCTGCTCGAGCTACACTACTATCGGTGCTTTTATTTTACATTTATCACCAAATATCAATAGAAAATCTAAGAAAATGTATTGTCTGCCTGAAAAATGACGATAAAAACGAAATATTATTGTTTGTGTCGCATAAGAGCCGTAAATTACAGTAATAATATAGTAGGTTTTAATGCATATTATGCAATAGCATTTGGTAGTAAAACACATTCATAATACTAAAATAATAAGCGTAAAGACCTATTAATATAATATTAAAAAAAAATAGACGTATGCGCATAATTATTACTAATAATTAATTGTAATTGTGTTTGAATAAATTATGATTTTACACAATGTTGTCCAAACAATGAAAACCCGGCTATAATAATAATACGGTTAAAGAGTAGTGATTTTCAATTAACTGTAATATTGATTATTGTCGTGTCGAAAATATAAAAATTAAAAATTAGGTATTCGAAAATCCGCGAGCATTTCTTCCAAAACGAAATATTCGCAAGCCCCGTTATATTATACAAACAGTACAAATTGAAATAAATAGGAACAACGATATTTTAAATGAAATATCGTCGTGTTTTCGCTATTTTGCCGAATAAATATTACGCATTTATGGGTTTTTAAACAAAATCACCGGCGTTTATTGGCGCGCAACAAAATATAACCGTCGGTAATATTCGAATATTATGTGACAACAATATTTATCGAACCATTTTTTTTATTATTATTTTTTTATCATTCTATGGCCAATAATTGTAACGTTGGTTCCGTTCGACTCACCCGTCGGTTGTTTTCGTTGATTTTCTTTTGGGCGCAAGCGTCGGTGGCCAGAGGCGAGCCCTGCGACAGCGGATCGTCGGCCGCCGCCACCCCGGAAGTCATGTTTTGTGATCGTTTCGGCACCCCGTACGGCGTAACGGAAATCCTTTACGGTTAACAAAATGCGTACGATATAACCGTCGGCGAATTAAATTGTGACGCGAAAAATACAGAGATAAAAAAAAAAAAAACACACGACGATAATTCAACAGTAGCACACACGGCCGCGTCTTCAGTAGTGCAAGTCGAGCTGTGTAACAGCAGTAGTAACGCGCGCGCGGTCGAGAACGGACGACGACGTAGACCACCGGGTGTTCCGCGGCGCGTGGTCAAGTGTGCGGCGAGCTGCTGCAGATGCGGTCGCTTGGCGCTTCCGTGCCGAAAACGAAATGAAGACGGACGGCGCGCGCGCGCGCGCGCTTACACGCGTACCCGCACGGGCCCGCGCGCGCGTCAAACGCACCGAAACGCACGCGGGCCACGGGGCGGACGCGCGTATGCGCGTCGTACAGGTGGTGGGGGACCTGTTGCTCGCGACCGTCGCGCGCGCGCGCGCTCGCGACCCGTCCCCGTATCGTCAATTCCGCACACGAAACCGAACCCGTACTGTAGTAGCGATGTGGGATTTATTATTATCGTGTAACGCAACGTGTAGGAAACCCGCCGGTCCCGGCCTGAGCTCGGTCCGGACATTTCAATTTCGCGCGCGCGTGCGGCACGTCGAAACGTTCGTATTTGTTTTGCTGCCGGACATTAATCGTATCGTTATAAAAACGAAACATCCGTTTCGGATGTAGGGCAATGTTTCATTTTATATTACGTATTCGGGTACCGTTATCGCGCCTGTTGACGTCCGCGCGAACAAATCGAACACATCCCTCGGATACGTTGATAATAATAACGATAAAACGTCAACAAATATTTTTTATACGCCCCGGAAACGTATTGTTTCGCTTTAGTTGCAATTCTTTTTTTCACTCCGTGGTCCGTAGATAATTATCAGACAACCTCCGTACGCCGAGTTGTTTTTTTTTTCGCCACGGAAATCGAACAAATCAAAGTATCGAATTCGATCGCTCGTAATCCATCCGTTATTATCATGTTAATAAAATGTGCAGGTGGCCAATCGGACGGTCGGATTCGATCCCGGGGTTTTATTTGTAGACGATAGACAAATAGATTGGCCGTTTTATACGGCAATTATTATTATTGTTGTACCGTGTAGATGATATAACCGGGAGCAAAACCTAGAAGATTTATCAATAATATATAATAATTATCGCCGTGGATAAAAAATTATAAAATAAAAATAAAAACGATTTGGGAATCAATTTTTGGAACTGTGATTATGATAAGTGGGACACGGTTTCTTCGGGGAACTTGAAACCCCTAAAAAAGCGCTTAAATCGTCAAAAAGACACGTAGAAATATTTAAAAAAAAGACGAGTTTTAAAGTCCCCATTCTGACTGTTCTTACCACATTAAATACATTTTTCTAACGCAGACAAACGATTAACACAAAACACATCATTTTCCATAACACGTACAAATGTATTTGAAAAAAATTACTCTGAAATAAACATTTTTTTTTTTTTTTTTTTTTAATGTTCAAAAATCATTTATAAGTTAGAAACCTAACTACGGGGAGACTTTTACACTCCTCCCCGCCTCCATTACTCTTTTAAACACTTTTAGCGGATTTTTTGATTTTTTTTTTTTTTTTTTTTTTTTTAGAGCATTTACGACGTTTTTAAACGTTTTTTTTTTCCTGCGAATCCTAAGCGCCTACGAATCAAACGAGGCCCTAATGATAATGGTATTAGCCGTATCCGTACGCCTTTGTCCACGGCTACTGGCCACGGTCGCTATTTCGCGCGCGCGGAACGTTAACACGCGACCCGTCCTCGACCGTCGACGCGCGTTGTTAATATTTTCGTTGTAATTGTTACAATGCAATGCGCCGCGCGACCATAACAACACGGAACGCGAAACGACCGCAACGTGCGTGCGCGTTTCCGCGCGGCGTCGGAATCCGGATTTCCGTTCGTCCGAACGGTCGTCGCCGTCACCGCGTACCCCGCGCGCGTATCCGTACACTTTATTTATCGTTTCCCGGACGGACACCGGTCCCGCGGCCCGTCGGGTACTGCGAGACGCCCGTGCGGATTCTCCGCGCACCGACCGTCCCGTCGCCGACCGCCACTCCCCCCCCCCCCCGCAACCGCCGCTCATTTCGGCGACGTGTTGTTTTTTCTGTTGTCCGCAATCATCCCCGTCGCGCGTCAGCCGCCGCCGCCGTCCGCGCGTCGCACGTGTTGTTCGACCCGCGCGCCAGCCAAGCAAACCGAATTTTCGACCGCGAGCCGTACGCTCGAACGCCGCCGCCGCCGCCGCCGCACGGCCGTACGACGAAACGACTGTTATTACCGGCGGTGTTCCCGTAGATGTTTTTTTTTTTTTTTTTTCTCTACAGTAACGTTGCTATAACATTCTGCGTTATACGTCGGGGTTTTTCTTTTTGTTCGTATTTTTCGTACGATTTGTATCGCTTATAGCGAGATAAACGTCAATTTACAAAAACCACGCGTCCAAAATACGACTGAAAATCAAAATAAAAAAAACAAAATAAAATTACTGTAAACCATGAGAATATTGCGAATTTTTCCGTTGTCGAAACAAATGAAATATGTAATATTATGGTTCCAGCGATATAAGATGCTTTACGAACGGGCGCTGATAAAATATATTGTACATCATGACAAATTTGTTTTTTTTCTTTGCATTTTTATTCGACTATCAAAACTGTTTTTAGAATACACGCAGTATGCCCGTGATTTTCCAGCAAAACGTTGAGAGTACATACGGCGTGTGTGTAGCATACCTTATGGGAGCATCGTTGATTATTATTATTAGTACACCGACCAGAGGCGTTTTAGCGCGATCGCGGTGACGAGCCAATTTCCGTAATTTAAACGCTATTATAAGAGCAGCGGTTCCCGAAGGCGAGTCCCTCTCGGGAGCGGGGGAAGGGGCTGGGGGAGGGGGCCGTGTTAATGTACGCATACTATTCAACAGTGCGTTTCCGGTTATTATTCCATTTTCATTCCCGACCGAACGTTTTCTCCACCAAACCATATTTTATGAAAATTGGACTCACATATACACGTCCATATAGATCCGATTCGCGTGCAAACAAACATTCGCATTCGTTTGTAGACGCGTTACTTGCGTGTAATAATTGTCGTCTACGTTTTAATTTATCATTTCTAGATAGTTGTGTTTGGAATATTCCATCGAGACGGGTGTTTTTGTTTCATAATTTCTAGACGGGAGTATTTGGAATACGTCGTTATCATAAGAAAAAATTTCAGTTTTTTTTTTTTCATTCCAAAGATGTTTAAAATATATGTAAAAATTCAAAGCATGGAATTATCAAAACAAAAAAAATAAATAAATAGATAAATGTACTCGAAATGTCGAGTCTCACCACCACAGACAATAAAGATGTGGGTAGGCTGTCCATACCTTGTCAGTGTTTCAAGAGGGACGGTTACGGTTATTTCAAATTTCATAAAGTGAAGCGTTCTATCTAACATATAGTGGCGAGTGATAAATCGCCTCGTTTACAATATTGGTACAAGAATGGCCTGTCCATTTGCTTATTGTCTATTAGTTTTACGCGATGTTTCCACGGAGGCGACGATATATTTTTTTTATTTTTTTGCGGGGGTGGGTGGTATTTTCCGGGACATTATATCCGCGAATTGTATGTACAAAGGAGAACGCGTTTTTGTTCACCGATGATGATGGACCGGAAAATTATACGGCGAAGGAATATCTGTACAAAACCGACACCCGGGGCGTGTTACCGAAGAATAAAAAAATTGTTAATAACATATTGCGTACGCTCGTTATAATGTATTAACCGATAATAAATTTGGTGTTATTTAAATATATCGTTTTTTTTTTTTTTTTTTATTTCCGCGGGTGTTCCAGTAGTGATTTTCAAACGTGCACTCGATTCGGCGTTACCTCAACGCGTATACTATTATATTATAATAATTAGGTAATTATAATAATTAGGTAATTATAATAATTATACGAATTAGATGCCTACCCACGACTACCTAGGTATAATACGAATCCCGTTTTGATTCGGAACTCGTTTTACAATCGCGGAATGATCATTACGGACCGGCGACAAGCCCGCCGCGAATCCGCGGCACGCGCATCTTTTTTACGCGGGGGTGTGGATGGAGGATGTAAATATTTAAATATTCCGACTGTTATTATGCCGTTGTCATAAACTAAAACGTAGATTCTACACGGAAAGGGGGGAGGGGGGGAGGTTTTGTTTTCGGCCACCGATTTCTATTAACTTTACAGAGATGCCCGGTAAAGAGGAATACAAACCGCAACATTATTTAACAGAAACGTTTTTAGATTTATTTTGCTTCTTACCCGCTCCAGTGTTACGTTATGCAATACATATATATATAGTTCGGGTAAATTACAATTTACAACTCCGCTCCCTCAATAAGTTTACCGACCATCAATTTCGTTGACCTAATATATTTTCTATTAACTATTGGTTAGATTCGGAAATAAAAATAATTGTAAAATTATATCATACATACTGTTAACGGTATCATAAAATTACAAAACAAATATCCATTTTTTACGATGGAACCAAATAATACATTTTAATAAAACAGACGATAGTATCGATAATTATAGGAAAGTCGTACAGGATATATACATAAAAGCAGTTATAAAAGAAACAAAATCAAAGCCTAACCTAACCTAACCTAACCTCGCCCCCCCCCCATACCGTGAGCAAGTATTTGACGAACAGTATAGATAGATATGCAGTACCAGAGTCGGGTTACCCTGCAGGCAATGCAATCAGGTGATTGGAGCGGCAAATTCGCCGCACTTAGTAAAAAAAAAAAATATGCATTTATAAAATTGTATTATGATTTGTAAATATTAGGCATTGGGTTATTAACTCGCTGAATACTGCGAAACGCTTTCGGTGAACGCGATCATTTGGAATTTTCGTTATTAGCGAAACAATGTTTTCTTCCGGAAACGGCTTATATAAATATGACCGTAGCAGTATACATTACGGCGACAACCGATAAGACATTGTTTTTGTCAACCGTATTTTATTTTCGCGATTCTGTTACCTACAGTGAATGTTATGTATATTCCTTATCGTGACATTGTTCTGCTTGTTAGCACGGCCGCGACACTGCGACGGTGCGGCTAAGAATGTACTCCTGTATGGCGGTCACTAATTGTTCGGCAGTACGATCGTTTACGCGTCTCAAAAGAACTGAAACGTATTTACGATCTACTGTTGGCGAAAACCGGTCGAATAATTCGGCTCGCGGGATCAGTGTCGACATTTCACTATTCAAGACACAACAGATACATTTGCTAACCGCAAAAGCCGGACGAAAATAATTTAATTTTTACAACCGTATTGACTATAATTGTATTCAATTTAAAATAACGGGAAAAAAATTTAACTAAAAATCTATTTCTTTAAAATGTATTTTGTTTGAGAAAAAAAAAAAAAAAAAATTGAAAATGAAACGGCGGCAAATTGCTTAATCCGCCGCTGGGTAGTACCAATTACTTATCTGTACGTTTTTATTTTATTTACCCGAATTTCAACATCAAATATCGTTATAGCTGGACGATTTATTACATAAACATTAGCCAAACATAATTATTTGTTTTATCGAGAATAATGCCTCGTTGTGTAGGTAACATGAGACGTTTACATCGGAAATATTATAACGAATAAAACATAATAAAACATTCGTTTAATTTTTGTCGTCGTCTGATCATGAAAAATGCCGAGTAACGTTAGCCGCGGTTTAAAATACGGATCGATTATTTATTG
This sequence comes from Cinara cedri, assembly GCA_902439185.1. Lineage (NCBI taxonomy): Eukaryota > Metazoa > Arthropoda > Insecta > Hemiptera > Aphididae > Cinara > Cinara cedri. The sequence goes on along the minus strand of CABPRJ010000960.1, from coordinate 1,482,496 downwards.
ATTTATTGAGCGTTAGAACTGTGATTTGTTTTAATTATTTTGATACTATTTCATTTTGACCCCATAATTTAAACTTGGTTAATATATATTATTAACTGTATGACTACGATTTGAAAATGTCTTTCGTTCAAATACAAATTAAAAAAGGCTGATACTGCTGATGAATGCGTCACTGTTTTAGGAAGAAAGTTGGAAGAGAGAATTTATAGAGTAGATATTTAATTTACACCTGTATCTACGCAACGATTAACTATTCTACACGAAAAATGATTTTGAGCAAAGTATTACAAGTCGTATTCTATATAAAGTAGTATAGTAGCCAATATTCAAAAAAAGCTGATACTGGGGATGGGAGCGGCCACTGTTGTAGATGAGAAGTTGGGAAGGTAGGATACATAAGATTGTTTCATTTATATCTGTAAGCAACGATAAACCGTTGATAACGAAAGACAATTCCGAACGCAGTTCGGTAATACATATTTGAAGTGCTCTAAATTTTTTTTTGCGATTTTCGTTTAAATTTGATTTCAAAACGCTTATTAATAAAAAAAAAAAAGCCCCGCATCATTTAAAACAAGATTAATAATTCAACAAAAAAATGTTTCTTGTCGTTTTTCAATTGGAACCATATTTGTAATAGAAAACGTGATGGGTACTTATTGAAAATAACGAAATCGTGAAAAATCGTATTTTTTTCTTGGTTAGTCGTTTTTATTTTAAATACCGTAATAATTTTTAATTTACTTTCATAAAAGGTGCTACACGTATAGATCGGAGCACGTTTTCTAGGATAAAAATGGTCTACTGTATCTACAATTAGAACAGTTCATTAGAATGCAGACATTTTATCCATGTTTCCAAAAGTACGCAAACAAAATAATGTATATGGTATCTAATTGCTATCAAAATCAAGATGAATAAAAGGTTCAATTTCATAATAATTTCAATTTAAATGTCTTGATTTTTTTGTCATTTATAAAGCAATTTTTAAAATTTTTTGTCAGTAATGTTTTTTTTTTTGTGATTTTTTTAAATTCCATATTTTCATTTTTTTTTTTTTTTTATCACGTATGAAGCAATGTTTTTATTACATACATTGTTACGCATTTTGGTTTTTTAATACGTATAACACCGAGCCCTACTAATTAATGTACGAGAAGGACTTTTAAAAATATCTTGCCCGGGGCCCGGCCGGGGTTTGAGAGGACGGGTGAAATCGACCACACCAAATGTTCGCGCCTCTCCCCCCTTTTCCGGCTACGATCGGAATCTCACATTTTTTTCATCGGGAAAACCAACAAGTCGGGGGCGGCGGGCGGAGGGGCGTCCCGGAAAATACGGTTCGTCGGCGTGTTCGGGCGTACGCCAAAGACGTGCCGAACAACTCGGTCGCGGGCGCGGCCGCGTCACGGTACAACGATGCATACACGAGCACGCGATAACATCCTCCGGCCGGGATCGTTTTCGGCGGCGCGGTCACAAACGTTACGGCGCGCGCGCGCGCGCGCGGATTGTTCCGTTTCGGGCGAACAGTGTTCTCGGAAGAACACGGGCGCGGGCGCGCGCGCATGCCGAACACACCGCCGCGGCACAGACAAACGCGCGCTCGGCCACTTTATCACGTTCTCGCGTCGTTAAGGGCGGCCGGTAAACACGTGTGCCCGCGCGCCCGTCGCGCGTACCGTATTCCCATGGCGAAACGCGGAATTAACACGTTCGGCCGCACACCGGTGCGGACGGTTTTACACACGGACGGGCGCGCATAATGGGCCCCGCCGCCGTAACCGGAGATATTGTGTGTAACCAAACCCCGTTGTGCGGGGCGGAGGTTATCCGCAAAAATATTTTATTCCGCCGTACGGTTATAATAATAATGGATAATAATGGATCGACGACGGTGAATAATATAATTTCATCGGGGCTCCCGCGCGTATTATTAACATAATAGATTATTGTTATTATCGTACATACCTGTACATATATAAATATAAACGTACGCGCGGGTATTATTTATTTATAAGGCCGTTTTTTTTTTTCCCCCTCTCCTCCGTACGCCGTCGAGGGTACCGTATCCGCACATGCGTAGGCGTCTTTAAAAACCCGCGTACACAACGCGTCCGTATAATGGTTTTACCCTCGGATTCGTGTGCGCCGCGATACATTATGTTTTTATAATATTATTATACGTTGACGGTATTATTATATTATATTGTTGTTGTCGTTATTGTATTACGATAATACGTACGTTTACGGCGGCGGCGGCGGCGGCGGCGACGACGACGGTCCGAGGGACGGATATTATAGCGTTTAGGCGTATACAGGGCGATCGGTTTTGTCGCGCGATCCAGCGATTGTCCCGGGTTACGCGCACGGAGGTTTTCAGAAAAATCCGATTTCGCCAAATTGTTCAGTCGTCATTGTGTTATATACAACGACACAACGATTCGTTCAGCGATATTTCAACCTTATGTACACGATATTTCACAAAATGTCACCCTTATTCCGAGTACTGTATAGCATAAACATTCTGGTATCCGTTTCAGCCAGTGGCGGACGACACCTGAGGGGAGCGGGGCGATCGGTTAATCGCCTCTCCCTCGGGAGGTTTCGCACCCCCTCTCCCCCCCCCAATTGCGCACATATTATTACACATACGATTTAATACTTGAACAATTTTACCAGCAACTGGAATATATCCGTCGCTGGTTTCAGCACCTAGGTAGCGTTATTTCGCGTATGCGATTGGTCCACGTGCGTGATGTGCGGAAATTGCATATGCTTGCCGTTGGTGTCTGTGAGTTCATTCTTTATTTTTCCCTTGTAACCTCCCCAAGGTGTTTTTGATAACGAATCGAGGGCTATGTTCGATGATAAAGTTTTACCATGCGAACGATGAAACGTTTCCGGAGGCTCCAAGACGAAGCAATTTAAAATCGATAACATTAGTAATAGCAACACAAAATGACACTTTCGCACACAGACACGCGATAAAACGCGATACGGTAAATTTGAACCGATCAACCGGAATCGGCCTGGTGCCGAAACCATAGATAATGAGGAAATGCATAAGACCGGAACTGAGGTGGAAAACCGAGGTAATTTATCGTTCATCACTATACAGATAAAACGTCTCGCCTTACGAATCAACGTTGGAACAACTACACGTCTATACCGGACACTCTTAGAACACTGATAGACTATCGATGGTCTATCCGTATCTTTATTGTCTATAAGGCCGAAACATATCCCGGAATGATAATAAATGCATTCCGTGTAGTGTATTTTACACGTAATGTTGACCAGAGGAGTAGGTATGTATCAATGGTATAGGTACGAGTATAAGGGTGGCCACATATTATCAAGTAATAGATGACTGCCATAACATTCCTACTCTGGCAATCCAAATTTTTAAACCGTTTCAACGCGTGCGGGTCTGAAAAATGTGCCGTATTGCAATAATAATTCGAAAATCGAAAATCGACGGTTATATTTATTATGCGTTGGTACTCGGAAAAATAGGAGTTTTGAAAATTATTAAGTAAATATTAATGGTAGACAAAATCCGGATTTTCGGAATCCGAAATCGATTTTTTTTATAAAATCTGGATTGTAGATTTTTGGTTCTTTTAAGCATTTTCCGTGTAATATATATTGTATGCAAATGTGTTATAGACAATTTTTGTTCCGATATAAAAAATTTCAAATCGTTTTTCAAACAGTTTAAAAAAAAAAACAAAAATCAGGAACGTGAGTTTTGAAATCCAAATTAGAAATTTCGGGATTTTAAGTACGAAACAGGTATTTTTCGGATAATCCGGATTTATGTCACATCATTATTGCACGATTTTATAACGAACGAAAATGTCGAAACGCAATTAAAATAATATTTACTCGTGTATTATAATGGTCGTGCGTATTATACAATTATTATAAAATCTATTCCGTACCTACGAATCGTATACGGTCGGATCGTGATAAAAAAAAAAAACAGTGTAATCACCCCGTATACACCGAGGACTGCGCCGACTGCGGAGACCGCGTACGCGGCCGCGTCGTTGTTCTTTTGTTCGGCGGTCGCCCACAACGAAACCGGACTCAGTGGTGTTCAAAAAACGGTCCGGCGGTCGGCGCGGCGTTCGTGCCCCGGCCCGCAGTTGGTAACTCGCGGGCTCGTTAAGAAATCGCCTTTTTTTTTTTTTTTTTCCCCTTAACACGCACGACTGCCGGGCCCGGTACGAGCGCACCGGAGGCTTGTCCGACCGACTGGAACACGCGACCGAGGCGGCGGCGTCGGCGTCGGCGTCGGCGACGGCGGCGGCTTTGCAGATGCTGCGCGTGAAATCGTATCGACTCGTCTCCGTGCACGTGGATCGTGTCCGCCGTCACCTACGACGCGCACCGTGCCCGCGTCCGCCCGGCCGACGCACACCGTGCACATCCTATAAAATGGTACGCGCGCGCAAGGATTCTGTTATAAATTACAATAAAACGGATCTGACGTGACGCAATGCCGCGCGTGCATTGTGCACGCGTGATATAATTACGCGCGAAACGATATTGTACGGACGGGTCCTTGGATCCGATGTGACGGGGTGGGGGGGTGAGGGGTGGGGGGAGGGGCGCGAGTGTAGTATATTGTTGCCCGTGTAACAGCGGTAATTTTCGATTTGTTTCATTACGAGAGGCCGGCGAATTTATAATCGCGTCCTACGGGACGGGGGGGAGGAAGGAAACAATATTCTATTCGTTTCTTGGCGGATGGGACGAACGCGATGCAGATTGTACTACGATTTATTTTTTTTATATTTTACAACCGCGTTGACTTTTTGTTGTTATTTTTATTTTTATTTTTTTTTTTGCCTGTTTTTGCCGATTTTACCACCGGAAATTTCGCTCCGATTTTCAAGTGAAGCGCTTTTTCTGAAAAGATATCTGACCAGAGTGATACTTCAGGGAGGCCAATTTTTCGATGATCCCGGGGTTTTTCAAAATAAACGGGAAAATTTACGAAATTTATTATTTTCAAATCGTTCATATTACGGACTTTCAAAACATGTATAACTGAACTCCGGTCAGAATCGTTTTTCATAAGCAATGATTAATATTTGCGTACACATAAATTTCCCCCTGCCTTTCCAACTTCAGCGGAAACGGTGGCTCACCCATAGTGCGAAGTATGTCCGTTTGTTTTTTTTATTGCGTCTATCAATAAATTTTCTATGGGAAATCTTGTAGTTTTCTTAATAGTTCGAAAAAACTAACAATTTTTGTTGATTTCTGAGATACCTTGGCAACAAGGGGGAAAAAGAAAATCTGATAGTTTTTCGTTTTTATCGTAATTACCGTAGTGTACCTACATTTTAAAATTAAATTACTGTCCTCCCTTCCAACTTCTCTACTAAAGATGGGCCTATCTGCAGTACCGTATTAGCATTTTTCTTTTCTGCCTTTTAACAGCTTTTCTATCAGAAATTTCGCTCCAATCCAAAAATTACAAGTGACTTTTTTTGTGAAATTTTGGATCTTGTTGGTGCGCTGAAAATGTTTTGATTTTACTCTAGTAATTTTCATAATAATTGTGAGAAACCGAGGGAAAAATTATGGAAAACGAAAATGATTACGGTTTCATTAATATCGATTAGGTTTTTCTGTTGCAGTTCGGTTTAAATATGTACGTTTGACGTGGTCAAATTTTCGTAATATTCTGACGATTTTTGAGCTATTTACGGGCATTTGACATTTTCTAGTTTTTTTTTTTAGTTTTTATTTGATTTGCCCGGTCTTGCGTAATATTGCGAAGTTGTATGTATATGTAATATGTATATAAAAATAATACAGTAATAATTATAGTGATCGAAGTATAACGAATTATTATTTTTTCCACTTACCGGTTTCTTGTCAAATGATTTACAGTGAAACCTCCCTTAACGGACACCTATAAATGACAGACACCACCTAATAGTGGACGATTTTCACCAATTTTGTATACGAAAACCTCTAAATACCGGACACTTTTATGGCAAATCAAGGTCTTAAACTTACTGATTTTTTCAATAAATTTTTATTTACATTTTCATTAATTTTTACATACATAATTATATGTACAATTAATATTTGTTTTAAAATAATAATATACATAATATATCATTATTATACATATTAAAAATACAAATGTTGTCCATAGTTATTAATTTCTTCGCGTTATTTTCGAGAATTTTTTTTTCCCTCTGAAAAGCGGACACTTCTAAATAACGGACAATATTACGGCGACCGAGAGTGTCCGGTATTCGGAGGTTTCACTGTACTTTTTTTTTTTTTTATCGCACCGCGTTTCGTAATATATTAGATGTATTGAGTAGAATATTGTGTCTTTGTATACAATAAGTACACGGGTATGAATATTATAATATGTTTATATTCATAATGATGTAGGTCGATTGATGTTTTGTTTTTTTTTTCATCCGTTCTACACGGACGAATCATTCATCAGTAATCAGTTTTTTTTTTTTTTGTTTCGCGGCTTTCATGCGGTCTGTACAAAAAAAAAAAAAAAAAAATCCCCCGTAATGTCTGTTTTTTTTTTTCCTTTCTTTTTTGTCTTAGCTCTTACCCGTATAATATTTGTATACACGTATACGTTTATGGGTACTGAAAGAAAAAAAAAAAGGCGTAATTTACAAGACGAGGAAATACTTGACGTGTTAACGATCACGTGGAAGAGTTCGGTTTTTTGATAATGACCACGATAATCATTGTGAACGCCGAACAACAGCAACAACAGCGAAAGAACAACGCGCCGACGAACCGACTACGGTAATAATAATAATAATAATAATAATAACAACAATAATAATACGGAATTGACGTGTATAATCACGGGCCAATTTTTCCGGTTCTCTTTTTATTTTATTATTACTATATATGTATTTATTTTTTTCTCCTTAACCGCGCGTTGTTATCAAGGTGCCGAATGTACACACCGTGTTATAATATACGGGTCGGCCGAGATTGTTAGCCAGGTGTAAAGAGATGGTCCATTATAACTTGTTGCACCTTGCTTTCAGCTAGCCGGCCCGTTTTGCCGAGGCGACGCCTACTTAGACCGACACGGGGTGGTAGAATTTCGGACTTACTGGCCTCCGGCCCAATTTAATAACGCTACACGCGCGCGCGCGCTCGCGCGTACGCGCGGGTATTTTTAATTTTCTGTATATGTAGAAATCGATTTTTTTTTTCCTCCTCGTTTAAATCTATACATAATAATAACACGACGAGAACGTTTCCGAATAAGAAACCCCGCGTAAAAACGTTGAACGGGAAAAATTGTTTGTTCTTCGGGCTATGTAAACACCTATGTATGCGTGCCTACACCTATATGATATTGAAAAAAAAAAAAAAAAAAAGTGTCGGAAATCTATTTTTACCGCTGACGTTTCGTTTTAAAATATTATATGATGTAGTTTAAGTACCTAATAATACGTCCGATATAATAATCGGGTAGGTAGCTAAGCATCGCTATAATACGCTATCGCAGGCCGTTTATAACCGGCCGACTAATTTATGCTTTTTTACAGTTTCGCACCTGGGCCATTATAATATAGTTTATAATAATATTTTATAGTCCGCGATACCGGGTAATTTATATCTAATCGTACGTGTGTATGGATACTACGCGTGTCTGCCATGTTTACGACCGCGGCGGCCGACTCTTCAAAGTCACGCGAATAATAATAATTTCCATTACATCCGTATATTGCAGTATTATTATACAGTATACGCTCGTTTCGCGTCACATAATAGATTTTAATTATCAATTAGTGTAGAATACACGCGTTTAAATCCTATAATATTATTCGTTTCGACGGAACCAGCTATAGTTGTTAGTAGGTAGATTTAATATAGAATATACACCGCTGTGAAGGACAGGCAAATGCAAGGACGGTTTGAGGAGGGATTCTATAGATGAGTATTGGCCCCTGGTGTTACATTTCAATGGTTGGGAGGGGGGCGTCATAGTTCTTTAAACCGTGATGGTAAAATAACAGTTTTTTTTTTTTTGTTTAATATCAACCCCATCCCACGTTTACACTCGCTCGGCTGGGCGTAAAATAATAAGTTTTTATGAAAGATCGAAACGTAAATATTTCTCTGTACCTAAGTTTAGTGGCATGCTCAGGAATTTTTAATGGAAGGTGATGTAATAGCGAGTATTATAATATCATAAATAGGCCACCGTTATAGGTCGGAAGCACCCATACTAACTTGTTAGCCCGGGGATCGAATTTTAAAATAGACCATTTTAGGCGTATTTTAGATAGGTTTTTAGATACTTATTATTTTTCTTCTGTTTACTTTTTTTCGTTCCACTGAGATATTTTTTTTGCGCTGACATTATAAAATATATTATCCACGGATAAAATTTACCTTAACAGACCACGGAATATAACATATATAATATATATGAACTATTCTGAAGCGAATTCAACGTATTCTTTATTTACTTTTTTATTTCCGTCGCATTTGTATAGCTAAAAATGTATATTTTTACGTTGTTCAATAAACCGTTTTACATCTGTGGGCCACATTCCCGGGCTCGATTAAAAATTGGAAAATTAGGAAATCAAGTTTATTATAATGAAACGACAAATTATTGTGCACATAAATACAATTATAACAGAGCTCGGATGAAATGTTCAAATTGAAATTGACGATCAATAGAATTTAAAACGCTAATATAGACAAATCTGTGCAAATTCAAGTAGTTGTAAAGTTTTACATAAAAAAATACTTTTTAACTAGAGAAATTAATAATTAATCTATATTTAAGAATCCTATAACACGAACTAAATATATTATAGAATACTATATTGAAAATGTATCTCCAAAGTGTAATTAATTAAAATATTTACACATTTATATATTTAGTTTTAAAAAACACAGGATACTGCTTCACCAATTCCATCCCCGTATTGTTATATAAGCTGCGTATCATCTTCGTGTTTACTAACATTATTACAGAACCGATAGGGTATCTCGATTTGTTTGAAACGAGTTCTGCCATTTTTAAGCAAACTATACTCGTATATAATAGGTAGATACTGAATTGTATACATAATTTTCAAAACACCACAATACAAATTTTCACCTGCCGCGGGTTCTTTAAGCTATTAACTCTGTTTTTAGGGTTATATGGGACTCGTAGCTCCAGCAGCGATTCTAATTACACCGGCAGCAATCCTCGAGGGGGTTATAGCGTTTTATTTAAAGGTAGGTAAGGTATATCGGCTGCTGAAATGACAGGCAATTCGTATACATATATAATATATACAAGTCAGTTATTTTTTTTTTTTTTTTGGCATCAGGTAAAAATACACCTTTTATACATGTACCCTCCTTACAAATAACGGGGCGTTTATCCACTCTGCTACAATATAGCAGAAACCGAATATTATTAGCGTGCGGGAAGAGAACTCGAGACTGTGTATAGGGGATAACAAAAATACACTTGGATTATTTTTCATGACCCAGCTATAATGCATCAATGTCTCGTTCAACATATCTTTTATATCGAGACGTTGTCGTATTTTTAAATTTTATGAGACAGCTGTGAGGTATATACCTACATTTACAAAAATCATTCCGGAAAATGTATACTTAAAAAAGTTCGTTGGGCTCGAATAATGTTATTATTTATTATTACTTTGTATACAATTATAGTTATAATATTATTTATGAGTCTTATATATAGCTTTTGGTATTTGTTAATTTTATATTACTGTGTACTTACCATATTATTATAGATTATAGTTTTTCTTATATATCCTATTAATGGCTTTTTTTTTTGTATGGGCTTTTGTGATTTTTTGCTCATTTTCAGAAAACAATATTTATCATTTTAAATACATAAAAAATTTGAGTATGATATATTTGAATTGGATTATACTATATTGTATGAGTAATAAATAATAATAAGTATAGCTGGTTAATTGTATATGATGTTGCATAATACTAACAACAATATTATAATTAAATTGGTACATTAACCTTCCTTTCAAACAACAATTATTAGAATATACGAGTTATTTAAAATCAAACGGTGAAGTAAAAAAATAAATAAATAGGCTTTATATATTTTCTTTAATAATATTTATACCATTTTCTTCGGTTTTTCTACATTTCTTATATATTTCTGTTTTTTCTCTATTTTTTTTATGAGAAAACTCCTGATAAAGTCGAAAAATGATCTCTCTAAAGTACCACCCCACACCGATTTGCTTTCAGAAAAGGTGCTACACTGAAAAATCGAAGCAAGCCTCTGATAGAAAAGTTGCATACAGATAAAAAAAAAAATTAATATTTTTGTAAAACCATAAGCTTCTTCTCTAAACTCAGAATCTAAAATTGAATTTGGTTTACATTTTTTTTTTAATAGTGGCTATGTTTTGAATATTCGTCTCATGTTCTATAATTTATTAAGACTATTTGGTATATTAATGAATTATAATTATACATTTGAACGAGACGATTACAATATTTTTTTAAGTGATATAAGAATTTTAACACATTTTATCATCTTCAATTTTTCACAATTTTTCCAAGTCAAACGCATAGCAACGAAATTCAAATGATTTAATACAACAAATAAGCAACTATAAATATTTTACATAATTTTAGAAACAAATCAATGTTTAGTTCGGTCATACACACGCAGTATTATTCCAAAATCTGGTTTTAGGATGTTAAGGGTGAGAGCCGAAGAGTCATGTTGAAATGTGGTAAACAGGTGCTGTCAGGGTGTAAAGAAAAACATTGGCCAACCGTACTCGCCATAGGGATAGAATCACGCATCGCCTACAGCATTTTAATAAATAATAATAAATGATATTCATCAGTTCATCACGTTTTAAATAGAACGTGTTATGTACTTAGTACTTACATAATATTATGTCTATTCGTAAACATTTAACGGTTCTATTAGCTTTGAAGGTCTGTATTTTAAAATCTTTCTTCCATTATTACTAATCAAATTTTCAAGCATACCTACACACTATTCAAAATATATAATTCTTTCAATAAAATCTAATATGTTTACATTAACGTACGAGTATTTGCAATTGAATTTATAGTTATTAAGAGGATGTAATAGCCACATTTACTGTTTCAGCTAACTAACGGACGATTTAAAAAAATCACATAAATTATAATTTAAATAAAATGCTGTTTTCGAGGGCACCACATTATTATTTTTTTTAAATATTGTCAAACAAAAGAGTTACAGCCATGTTAGTTTTTTATAAATTAACCTTAAATTCTTTTTAAATTTTGTTATTTTTAATCATTTGAAAAGGTATCATAACACTGCAGTCTCTTTAACATTACACAATATCCTTTTCGATTAATTATTAATTTAATATTACTTAGGTACCTATTTTATCACTGTTAACGTGTATGTAAAACATAATACCTTATAATATCATAATCAGTGATGGCGTATATAAAAACACAATAACGATTTCGTTTAGTATATTTTTGTGACGTTCAGACAACAATAGTTATCTAATAGGAATAAGGTTATACTAAGGATACGTGTGGATAACGCAGGGTTCAAACTTCGGTACACAAAAAATAACTCGTGACTATACACCCGAGTCCTCCCTGCAACTGGTGTCAATGTACCATTAATACGTATAGTTACCTACCTAAATTATAATATCGTATACAACTATAATATTGTATTATCGGTAACAACGATATATACCAATTTATGATTAGCGTGGTAACTATATATTGTATATAGATAGTTGGGACTATATAATATGATGGTGGGATTCGGGCGAGAAAATTATAATCAGGTGTTAAGGGCAAGTCGGGTCCGCCTTCGGGGTCGCAACGCACGTCTGTCGATTATTGTTGTACGAATATAATAATAATACTAACGGTGGCAATACGTATTGTAGGTGTAGACCTAACCTATAAAAAGACGAATAGACGGGGCTATAGAAACATAATATTATATATACTTCGAGAAGGTGTGGATGCCGCGAGAGGGTGTGTGTATACTGTGCGTAATAAGGGTGGGTGTATAGGCGATAATAATATTTATTATAATAACAGACACCCCGTAAGAAACCCCGTCAACCGTGTATATTGCAAGCGGTATTATCAGAAGGTATAATATTATTATTATTATTATATGTTCAATATGTATGTATATAGGCACGTAAATATGAGAACACGACGTGGCGTAGAACAACGGTCGTTTATTGTTTTTTTTTTTTTTATATATTCCAAAAAAGGAGATATATTATAAAAAAAAATTGAAACAAACAAAAAATAAGAAAAATCTCTGGTGTCTTTTTGCAGCAGTCGATCATTATAGCCTTATACGAATACATATATATACTTAGGTACCTACGCTCGCTGCAGGCCTGTGCGGAGAGGTTCCAATGGAATTCGGGTGTACCAGATCTTGGTTTCAGATAGTATTGTCATTTCTGTATATCTTTGCCCGGGTTTTCGGAGAGAGAGAGAGAGAGAGAGAGAGTGAGAGAGACAAGAGTAGAAAAAAAATAACCATCGTGAAGATAAATGCGCGTGCGTACGCCGCCGCGACGAGATTGCACCTGCCACCTGCCACTGCGGCGGCGGCGGCAACGGCGGCGTGCCTATACGGTTTTCTTTAAAAACTCGTTTTCTTTTGATTTTGTGTGCACAGGAATTATAACGTTCGTATTGTATTATTATTATACACGTTACAGTAGGTAGGTATACATTAAAAAACGACAACGGTCAATTTTTCGGCTGTGTATAACAATCATTACGAACCGCGGTAACTTGCTTTCGTATACTATTAGGTACCCACCCTATTATATACCTATTCGACTATAATACGTTATAATATTATAAGGTATGGTCATTGGAAATTATACACCCTGAAAGTAGGACACTGAAAACAAGAAACAGACAAATTAATGCTCGGATTGTCCAAACTATAAGTTTTGAAAATACAGAAAATGTTATATTCTCGAAAAAACTATATACAAAATAACATATTATGTATACGTGATCCGTTTAAATATTGAATATATTAAAGATTTAACTATTTAAAATATCATCTTTATAAAAATCACAATTTACGACTTATAAAAAAATTAAGAGAGTACCTAATTGAATTTCATCACGTTTACAATAATTTATACATAATATAGTGCAATACTGTACATGTATATAATATAATTTATAAGGTTCAGTGAACTCGGTCAAGGCCCAAGGGTAACGACGAAACTACATTTATAAAAAAAAACTTTTATTGTAATCTGAACTTTGATAACGTGTTTTTGTGTACATACCTGTATATAAAACGAATGAGTCGAAATCGGTATAGTTAAATTCTACGTGTATAGTGTATATAATACAGGTAAGTATTACATATGGTATCAAATAGTCGACTTCCTTCTGTACGATAGAAACCATTGTTTTTTTTATCCCCATGAAATGATATCCGTCTTATATTCAAGTGTGCAGTGCCTAATATTACTGAAAAGTATAAATTGATATACTGGCTATAAAGTGTGTAATGTGCATGCATGTATGTAGGAAATAAATGAAGGAATTACCACTATAATGATAGTATGCATAGTGTACTTATTTGTACAATGAATGAAGAAAATAAGGATTATCAGATTGAAAAATTGGACAGTTTTGGAATGAAATACGGTTAAATAATTCGGGAAATTGAAACTTATTTTGTTTTTTAATGTTATTTTTTCAGTATACAAACAAATTACTAGAAAACTAAAAATCAATAAAAAACCAGTGTCTCATGTATAATAAAATTTTACGACCATTATATTATAACGTTTTATATCTCAAATATATACGATGGGATAGGCACATCACCTGCAGCTAAGACGTTTTCAGTGTATAACATGCAAAACGAATGACCGTAAAAATGGCAGTTGATTACAACAATGATGACGATGATTATGAAGATGATGGTTTAACTGAAAACGGGTCTTAGAAAAAAAAAAAAATACGTACGTACACAAACTCGCGAAAAAGGAGCTGAGGATACACGGCCACGCAATAAGGATCAAGGATGATGTAATAAAATGTAAGCAATATAATCTATATAAAGCACACGAAGTTCCACCTAATATCATTGAAATGATCCCTTGTCACTCATTTTCTTTTCTTTACGATTTGTGACATTATTTGTGCAAATTATTACTATATAATATTTTGATCGCGTTTAAATAATTTTATTTATATTTTCAACCTTTATAATACATCTATAATCTTTATAATTACTATCCTACATATTCAGTTGAAAATTATGTAGGTATAGTGTGTAGATATAGGATATTATTTAACTCATATATTAACGGTTATTATGATTTATGGTTTTTTAAAGTTTAGAGGAGCGAAGGTGTGCGTATTAAATTTTCGTGAGGTGTATTATTATTATTCCCAGTCCGTTCACACCTATTTAAACCTAAAACGCTTATAAATCGGTTATATCTACACAGTGATTAACTCAACTGAAAACACTCATTATTTTGGAAAGTATTGACTTTTTTCGGAATTTTTTTTTTTAAGCTAAAGAAACCAATATAGTTCTAAAATGTTACGTTTTCACCCTTGTTTTTGTGGGTGAGACGATTACCTACTTTTGATTTTTAAATGGCAACCTATATTGAAAATGTCTTAAATAGATGGAGTATTAGTTAAAATAAATGTTGGTGTTAACATTTTTAACTTCTGTCAATCCGTTGACGAAATATTTCACTTTTAAGTTTGGTTCAGAGGGAGTAGTGGTAAATTATTAAAATACCGCATGTCGTACACACCACACAAATGATGCTTCACCAGAACTCTCTCCTGACCCAAACTTAAAAGTGGGATATCTTGTCAAGGGATTGATGGAAGTTAAAATTGTCAACACCAAAGGTGTTGTATAGGATTCTATGTTAATCGAAGGTGTATCTACAAATATGACTTTTTAATTTAAAACGTTCTGATCATATTTGACATGAACCAAAATCAATAAGAGTTTGTATTCACAATAGTTTTAAATTACAATTATTTTATTAATGCGAATTATCATAACACCATAACGGTCTATCTCAGAAACTGCCGGGTTCCGGAGTTATTTGTGCAAATGCATGCGAATTACGAGCTGAATATTTTATGGGATAAAATATACGAAAATATAAATATTTCGGGGGCTGGTGAGACGTCTCGATACCCTCCCTGAGAATCGATTCATCTCAAATATGGCTAATTATTTAAAACAAATTCCAATGGGGGTAGCCAAACGTACGTTCTATATCATCAAAACTAATATTTGATTACTACTAAACTTAAAACTATATAACTATACAGGGTGATTCACTTATCTTATCTCTCGCTTATCTCGGAAAATATTAACTTGTTTTATATTTTTTTATTGCACTCATGGTTATAAATATTCTGCACTGAAATATTAAATTAGAAAATACATAGGCATACAGTACAATCTTCGTATCTACAAGGATTGTGTATTACTTGTTACAAATAATAATTTATAAATATTTACCAAAAACTTAAATATTATAAAATATATGTCTATACTTGCAAACATACAGTAAGTTACTGTATCTTAAATAATTTTTATATATACAGAAGAACGGCTTTGTCCAAACCTAACCTAACTTAGAAATTCTTCACCGGGAAAAAATATTTATATATATATATACACTAAATACGTTCTATTGAATCTACAGGGTACTTTAGTATTTTTTTTTTTTTTTGTGATGTTCGAATGAATATAACGCGTATATGGAAATATCAAATCATTTACAGAAAACGCTATTCCCTTATATTTATTTTTAATGCGAATAAAAATAGCACCGCCTTATTTATACCGGAAGGCAGCACGCACCTATCTTAGGGTCGTTCAGAGTTAATAATACGGTTTATAAATTAGATATCTACCCGGTGGTTTGGAATCCATATATAGGAATCCATACCTAAAAAGAAAATATCCTATAATGTTGAATTTTCCGATTAATCGAACCACAACAATAATAGCGATTATACCAATAATAATAATGACAATATTCAGGGGAAAAATAGTGTATGTAGGGACAGTGGCGTGCCCAGGAATTATCAATGGGAGGGGATGTAGCAAATAAGAATCATGGATAAATCATAAATTCGTCTTCATTACTGGTAATTTAAAAGCCTAAAAAATGCCAATTTCTAAACAATATGTCGTGTTTTTCCTCGTTACTTGGCTGAAATATATGCATTTCGACGTTAGATAACTCGTATTTTTTTGTATTTTAGTCAATGGGGGAATATAACCTCTAACCCCCCCCCACCCCTGCGCACGATAATGTGGAGGGCACTCAAGAAGCAAATTGTCCATCATTAAATTACCTAAGTTTGTCGGCCAAGTGGTCTTTTTGTTTTTAGATTCTGATCGCAGCGAGAACTCTATGATGTGTACTTTTTTTGGCTTAGCCGGGTAATACAGCTATAGTATAAATAAGCGATGCATAACAATTTACAGTTACGTGAAGTTGGTCTTTCGGAATTAAAGTTTAGTTTCTTCGAAAACGGTTGGTTACAAATTAGTTACTCAATGGATTCCTAATGGCCCGAGGAAACTTAATTGTAATTGAAAGGTTTCTAGATTTTCGGATCGGTCCGGAGTCGATCTGATCGTAGACGGGTAAGGGTGACAAATTCACGGACGTTGCAATATTTGGTCGCTACGGTCCTCACCCTCAGACACGACTTTTTCCCGGGTTTTCGTTGGCGATGGCGATAAAAGATACGACCGTCTTCGTTACCGCTGGCGAATATTTTGCCCACGATAACGTAATAATTGCAGGTAATAGCGGTAACAATAAAACGGAGATCCGATTCCGGAGTGGAATAATTCCCGTCAGCAGCCTTCTGATCGCCGTCGCAGCGCGCGTTGTAAATTGTAATATTATTATACGGGAATATTGACGACGGCGAGACGCTCGTCTCCCGCGCACCGACGACGCGGACGGTCGCGCGTCGGTGGCGGCCGTCACCGCATCCCGGAGCCCCGTAACCGGGGGAACAGAAATAAATAATGATAAAAAAAAAAACCCGTCGAGGGCGGCACGCACGGAGCACGGCAACGCGCGCCGCCGTTTGTGTATTATTATATTATTATTCTTTTTACACGTAGGTACCTATAGTACATAATAATAATAATAATAATAATAATGTATGTAAGTATATATGGTTATGCGGCGGCGGTACACACACACGCACGACAACGGAAAGAAGATTGGATTCATACGAGCGCGCGCGCGCCTTCGTACACACACAAACACACACACACACACGCGCGCGCACACACACACACACGGTGTATACTCGTATTATGCGCGTACGTATTGTGTACGTACGCGTATTATACGTATATCATTATAATGCGTGCGGAGCCGGTCCGTTTGGTTCGTGATCGCGTGCTTGCGCGTGGAAGACCGGTCGGCGGTGACGACGGTCGGCGGGCGGTTCGGGTACGTACCCGTACGGCGCGGCGGCGGCGGGATTATAATATGACAGCGCGCGCGTACACCTGCCGTTTCGACTTTCGGATCTCCTCGACCCGGAGGCTCTCTACGCCCGTCTCCGCCGCAGTCGCCGCCGACGACGCGGCCACCGCCGCCGCCGTCTCGTCCCGTGACCAGTCACCGCCGCGTGTATCCAGTTTCATTGTCGC
Source organism: Cinara cedri (assembly GCA_902439185.1). Taxonomy (NCBI): domain Eukaryota; kingdom Metazoa; phylum Arthropoda; class Insecta; order Hemiptera; family Aphididae; genus Cinara; species Cinara cedri. The sequence continues at coordinate 1,464,747 of CABPRJ010000960.1, read as the reverse complement.
GCGCGCGCGCGACCGCACTCACGCACGCACGTACGCCCGGTACGCATCATCATCGTTGGTGTGACCGCGCCGCCGCCGGTTTTTTTTCCTCCTCGGTTTTTTTTTTTTTTTTTTTTTTTTTTTTTTTTTAATGGTTGTGTAAACACAGGAAACGCGTGATTTCATCGCAGCCACCGCTCGGACGTACCGACAGCACGGCGTGGCGGCGGCGTTCCGTGTAGACCGGATACGCATTATTATAATGGCGTTACAAGTACAGACAATAATAATAATATTATTATTATTATTTAGTCGGAGATAATTAACGTAGGAAAAAAAATCGAATATGGAAAATAACAACTATAGGTTATATACTATAGGTATAATTGGTTCGAAATACTGTAATGTCGTAGTCTAAAGAATGCAGAACACGTCTTATAGAAAAAAAAAAAAAAAAAAAACACCGTTTACGTTTTGGAATCCCGACTCAAAACGTTGTTACCCAATAATACCCAAATACATCCAAATACACACTGAGATTGTTCGATAATTCAGATTTCCATAAAATTCGGTTCCGTGAATTATAGAATTTATCACGATTTTCTAACGTTCTGATAATTTTATTTCGTACATATTCTTTATACGTAATATTATAGTATGCATACATTATGTATGCTGTAATAACATGTCCTGACTGACTGATTCATCATCGTCTAGCCCAAACCACTGGACGGATCGGGCTGAAATTTGGCACGCAGGTAGCTAATACGACGTAGGCATCCGCTAAGAAAGGATTTTTGAAAATTCACCCCTAAGGGGGTGAAATAGAGGTTTTTAGGTATATTTGGTACGAATATCTAATTGCTTATTTATTTATTTTTGTTTATTTAAGGGTAGCCACGGAAAAGAAAACTGTTATTGTTATTGTCATTACTACTATTTACACTATTCAAATTCTACTATAGAACACATTTAGTCCGCAGAAGGTGGACTATCCACTTTCCATCTATTTGTTTTCGTTCAATTCTGATACGACCAAAACCAAATGCATATGGGTAAAATAATAATAATAATAAAAATTGACACGGGCAACGCCGGGCGCGGGACACCTAGTTTTTATATAAAACTATTTTTTTTAGAATAATAATTGTATTCAAGAGTTTTATTTTCCAAAATATCGGAGTGCTAGCTATTCATTTTCCGTTTCTTTAGTCATTATCATCCCTGTATTTATAGGATTTAACAAATCGTACAAATTTAACACATTTAAATAAATTATTAAAACTAGTTTATATTTTGTTTAAAATGTCATGGTGCAAATTTTTTTATTATTGATGTTCACTCCTAAATACTTAAAAATATGCACTGTTTTGCATTTACCAACAGGTCGTTTACATTAGGATTACATTATTCCTTGACATTATCACGTGCTTTGTTTTCTATTCATTAACACATAGTTTCATCATTATACTTGTTTTAAGTAATTTGACGGTTGTTCGGGCAAATTCCAAATTCAAGTCTCTCGCATCACTACAATATCTTTGGTGTGGTATACACCCTACAATCTGCATCATCGATTCTCGACATATTTTCATATTTTTTTGCTCGTTCGTATCTCTGAATAATTTGTTCAAAATTCGAATGCTAGATTGAATAGTGTGGGAGATAGTACAGAGTACATCTTATCGGAGCAGCCCAGATATTTCCTCGAATGGCTCTATAAGTAATTTTGCAGGAGTCGAACTTTACACAATGACTTCTCAGTACACATTTTTACTAGTTTTATAAAAGGCCTATAATTGACCATAAACAAATAAATAAATAGTTACATTAATCACGATAACCGGTTAGGAAAAATTGAGGATAAGATTTGTTTGTTTATACATTTGTCGGAAAAACATTAATTGATAAATGCGTGTGAACGTTTTTAATTTGTGACGTTATTGAACTTCCCGAATATAAAACATTTTTGTAGTTTAAATAATCAACCGAAAAATTTACCCTGTCATAATGATAATATAGGTAACCATTTTACAGTATTGCCTGTTCATTTAACATTTCGAATTATAAATTATAATATTGTGCGGTGATAATTTCTTATTTAAAGTTTGAATTTGTAATATTACTCTTATAATGTTTATTATTGACATTACATTTTTACACGACGTATTATTTGTAAAGAATGTATTTCGGTGCAAATGATGGGCGAGGTCGAAGAGAACTAAAGTAACAGTATATGTATTATTAAAATCGTTTAAACACACTCTTAGCGTTGTATATGTGTCTCGTTTCTCATACACATGCATATAACCGTTTTAAAACTAGTGCATACTATTAATCGCATCCGTCGTTCATTAATTAAGTATTATATAATAATAATAATATTTATAGCTCGTTCTATTCCGTTTACTGTAGCAATATAATTGGAAAGTGTGTAAGTAGAAAAAAAATTAAAAACTAAATATATGGTGGACTCATATAAAGAACGCCGGATATAAAGTAGCTATAAATTGAATTTGTGTTTTTTTTTTTTTTAAGGCGAATTTTATTATTTACAATTTTAGTTTGTTTTTTATAGTAATCCAGTTAAAAATATTCTTAGAGACTTGAAAATTGAACAGAATTTATACACAGTTGTTCGACGGATTTTTCTTGCTCTGTTAATATTACATTTTTTTCGTTTTTTTTTTTTTTTTAATAGGTTTGCATTTGAGGAAAACATCGATTTAGGGAAAAATTAAATTTTTATTTTCATCCCCTAAACACAAAAAAAAAAAAAAACTATTTATTCACACATTCGTATCTGATGAATAACTTATTATAGTTATAACCATTTTAATTAGGCGTGAAAACAATTAATATTCAATGATATAACACATTATGCGATAAGGATTTACTATCAGAACGGTAATTCTTTACCTTCTATTGACTAAAAATTTGGGTTGTTAACTAAAAATTTACGGTGCTATAATTTTGTTGACAGAAACAATTATTTTCCTACAGCGTAATATAATTCAAACAATTTCAATTTGGGATTCAACCTCTCCAGGTTTACGGCCTCAAGTCCACTGGCCCAAGCAACTTACTGGCCCAGATATATATATATATCTAATTCCCAGTCTGCCACTGGTAGGTTTAAAATTTTGAATTAAGGCGCATGTATGTTATATAATATTATGATAGCGTATAAGTATATAGTGGTAAATTGAATTGTAAGACATGCCTTTTCGAATACTAAAGACTGTAAACTTCTAGACGCAATAATAATCTTAAAAAAAAAAAATAAGAAAAATAACATCGCGCATATCATACATAAAATTACTATTTATCAAACCAAACGTGTACTTATATAGGGTTTGTTCGTAATTTATAGAACTGTCAGAACTGTGGGGTTGCTGCATTTATACCTGCGTCATAAACGTGTATTAGGTACCTACGTATTATTGCACCCCCAGGTTATACAGATTTTATGGTCTCTTAAGGGATTATTTCCCTTCGATAATATAACTTATTATCCGTATAAATTCTATAATTAAAAGTAATATTACTTTTATAAGTGTATAATTCGTTGAATGTACGCGGTGATTATATTAAACGAACCATCGCTATTTATTTTTATTAGTATTTGGACACGTTCGGTAGGTTAATGAAAAAATACTTACATGTATTATAGATATATATTATATATATGCATACATTATACAACCATCAATATTATATTATATAGGTAACGTTTCAAAACCAGTCCCACATAATTTGAACGGTTTTGCTATAGGTATGGTTAAGTCCGGATTTAAGGGGGTCTAGGGAAGACTATGGACCTCGGATCACTAGACTCCAAAGGTATCAGTTTTTGTCACAGTATGTTCTTTATTTATATATTTAACCATTGCTTTGATATTTACTTGATATTTATTTGTTTACTCATCATTACCGTGACTATCATATGTTTAAGTATCTAATGCATTAATGTATTAATCATTAATTAACTTTATGTATGCCTTCGAGTGTGTATTCAATAAATAATAATAATAGTTTAAAATTGTTTTGTATTCTGGTTTCGGGTACGGTGCCTACCAAGACCAACTTACAAGTTTAACTTTTTTATTATTTCATAAGTATACACTTATATATATAGACGAGAACGCGTGTCGGCATTACGACGTCTATTTATTTTTTTGTTTTGATTCTGAGAGTATAGCGAACAAACTTTTTCTAGTTTTTCTAAGATGTGCATTTTTTTTTGTTTACTCAATGAACACTATTCTGGTTAACGAACATGTTAAATACTCGGAAATGTGATGTAACAGTGCCTTATGCGTTGTTGTTTTTAATAATATATTATTATGGGTTTGTGTTTTTTTAAAAAGAGACTATATTATATCGGGGTAGTGTTATCCCGCAGACAAACTGATGCGCCGCCTTTGATTAAATATAATTTATAAACATATAAGTAAATGTAAAAATAAACTACGAAACAACAAATTATTATAAACCGAAGAAGTAAATCGATTTTATGTACAGTCAAAAATAAGTTTGTACAGTTAGTAAACTGATGGTTACAGTTTCTAGACACTTATTATTATTTAATAGGAGAGAGAGGCTTGTAGTTCAGAACGCCCAATTATTTGTAGAACATGTGGCGCCTATGTACTGGTATACACTATTATACACAGTCTTATTGTATCTTCCATGATAATATGATAATATTTAAGAAATGAAAAGTACAAAAAGTTGAACGATGGGGCTACATAAACTCGCACATTATATAAGAACATAATTGTCGGTAGTGGTGTAGTTAGGAATTTGTTCAGGGGAGGGGCGATATATATATTGTTTATTAAAATACATTATTCATTATACTGTTCAATAAATATAGAAATTAATGACTGTTAACAAAGTTTCCTAAAGCCTGATAATTTTTTCTACTAAATGTAGTAAAAACAGTACAATATTTACAAAAGCTATTTGTGTTGAAACCGCAGTCCACGCTTTTCATTTTATTTTATTAAGTGGGCAATTATAGTTTAGAGGTGGTGCCCACAAATTTGTAAGTATCTATAACAAAAAATTTGAATTCGTAAAAATTTAAAATTCAAATAAAAATTGTAGAAAAATAATTAATTATTATATGGTTTATAAAAATAAATTGAAAAAGCAAGTTTACTGGATATTTATCAGCATCACACAAATTACTTTATTCGGCAAGACAACTGCAGTTATCATTAAAACGATGAGTGCGTGTACTAAGTTTAAATTGTCTTTCTTAAAATTGTATAGTAACTATAAATATAACTATATTATAGTTACATTATTATACAAATAAATGGGTTATTTAATGTGTATACTGAATTTCATGACATTTATCGTGTAATTTGTTTGTTTTTTTCTGTTTACCTAATTAGAATATTATATTTTATTGCATATTTTCTTTTACTATCCATTTTAAAACTACAAAATAAAACTTAATAATATTAGGTATACGTATATTGTATATAATATATATTTAATAATAAGTAATAACAAATAACAATTGGGATTAATTGTTTGTTATGGGTAGTATATAATAATGCACTTATGCACGTGCCGTCCTAATCGATAAGTGATAATAAATAACACAGTAATATGGCCGCTATATTCGTGTTTCGTGAATATCATTACCAGAGCACGGATATTGTAGTAGTAAAAAAACTTTTGAAATTGATTGCAGTATTACACTAAAAAAAAAAACTGAAAATCGCACTAAAAACGACTAATTTTTTTACAAAAATGGAAATAGTCGGCATATTTACAAAATAATAACAGAACACGATCACTCAAAATTTAAGTAGTAACTGAAGAACAGATTATAACAGTCAGTCACATTTCACAAATAATTTTTGTATTGTATTGAATACCTACCAACTTGGAATTATCAAAATAAAATTATGATACCATTATTAGATTTTACGGCCGGCAATATTATAGTATAATCTTATCTATACGATTGTCGATTGTCAACTATAGCTGAAATAGTTGTGTAAATGAGCAAATTCAACAAAATTGAAAAAATCGCACTTAAAACTTCCAAATTCGAATTCGTACCTACATGAAACGTATTTAAAACTTACTTAGCAATAAATTGAAAAGCTAGAAAAAAAGTTGCAAATGCAACAACGCCCGTGCCCTAATCATTACTAATAAAGAAATATACCAAACTGTATTTCAAGTGGAAAGGCTGTGGACACTGTGGAATCGGTTAAGCTTTATTTTAAAACTATTTTAAATGTTTTACTCCTAATCCATATACCATAAATTAGTATATCCTTTTGTTTTTAAAATAGGAAATCCTCTTTTTTGAATATAGATTTGAATAGAGTATATTTTTCTAGAAATTTGTTTATGCATAAGGTATAACACTAATATCAGATTTATTGTTTATGAGTTATAACCATTTAGAGTTTAAATCGGAGGAGTAGGGAAGAGTTATCAATTTATCATTTAAAAATAAGTATTCAATGTATTACCCTGTACAAGTATATTCAAGAAATATTTGAAAATCCATGTCGTTAAATAGAAGTTCTGAGACATGTTGTTATAATTCGCTTCGAAAATTCTTATCAATCGACAATTTTAAAAATGTCATATGTTATATTGTAAATAACTATGCATAATTATTATTATACAATGAAAAACGATTATATTTGTTACAGTAATCGTTTCGTCATAGGAGGGAGGGAGGGGGGGGGGAGGCGAGCTAAAGAAATTATTTGGGGGCTAAGCCTGTAGCCTCCTAAATTCCGATTACGCTCACAACTCGTCGTCGCTGTCTATTATACTGTACACTATTACAATACTAAATTATATCGGTCGATGTTTGGTAATCGAACGGAAATGGAACGGGTGGAAAAAAAAAAAAAAATAATACAAAATCCGGTGGCGATATAATAATGGACATATTTCGTATCGTGAAAGAAAATTAGGAAAGAAAAAAAAAAAAAAACTGTCATTATAATAATATACGTATTACGCGTCGCGTGTACGTGTACGCCCGTGTACAATAAACGCGCGCGCGCGCGCTCGCATACCCGTGTACACATAATAATAACAATATTATGTTTTAGATATTATTATTATTATTATTATTTTATACTTATAATAATAATAATAATAATGATAATACGACATGGCGTGAACGTGTGGGTCCGTACCGCGAGCGATTACTCGGCCTCCGCGGGTAGGTACGTGTGTGTCGAGAAGCTTCGGTTCGGTTTCCCACGGCCTCGCCGGTCGCCGCCGTCGTGTATCACGGGCGGCAGTCGATGATGCCTGGTCACGCGCCCACAGAGCCAGCCGCGCGCCGCCGCCGCCGCGATGTCCCGCTCTTGACTCGTTCTCGTTCCGTCCACCGCACACTCGCTCCGTCCCGCGCATCGCGGTCGGTACGCCTCTTGATGTTCGGCGCGCCCGTCCGCGCGTATATTTTTACGGTTCGCGAGCGTGCGCGTCCGTAGCGCCCGCGATCGCGGCGGCTCGCGCACGCGACTTCAAAACGAACGTGCGCACAATAGTCTATTGGACGGGAAAGGGTTCCTTCCTTTTTTTTTTTTTTTTTGTCTTTCTTTTTTTCTACTATCCTTTTAGTCACGGTGCGACCGCATTGCCGCATTTCGTGCCTTTGAGACGCCGTAATTTCCCTACAAAACGAATACAATATCATCGACGAGAACGAGGACCGAAAATCGTGATCGTTGTTAGTTGGTATATTATTTACCCTGTCGTACAATCGGACAATAATAATAATATTATGACGACCATAACAGATACAATATCATTGAAAACAACTACAAACGAATAAAACACGTTCACATTTGATAGAGGACCATTAAAACATGTCTTTAAAATAAGTTCTAAAAGGGTTAAGAAACGAAGGCCAGAACGCGTTACTTTTTAAAAAAAGAAACGAGGAACGCAATAAAATTTCATATCAAAAGGGACTTTTCCAATACTGAATAGTGATTGATTATTAAAGTATACGCGATGGTGTGCCATTGTTTTAGAAGAAAAGTTGGGAGGAAAGAAACATAGAGTGATTACATGGAGGTTTTTGGTAAACAATTTTCTCTATTTACATTCTTATAATTTTATTTTACTATCGGAAAACCGGGAAAATTCACGCGAAAACGGTTTCTGTTATATTCGATTTTGTTTTTTATTGTGATTCTGTTAATAATAATCGTTGAGACGTGAAATTTTCACCGTATATACTTAAAATATATTTTCCATTTATAGACATGGTACAATTGGATCGTCCGATTGATAATATGCAAATATTTCAAATGCGCATGTACCTATGAATCCTGAGGCGATTGCCTGATTGGCCGATTATTGGTATTATATTTCTAGTACGATCACGTTCATCTTGTTAAAACGGATTTAATTTCAGGCCCGTTTTAGAATTGAGGAAAGGAATCCATTCCTTTCCTCGTTCCCTAACAAAGAATTCGTTCGTAAAATAAAAATAAAATTAATTAATTTGTATATACCTATGTATTAAATTTTTAGATTCTGAGCGGAGCGAGGAATGTATAAGATTTGCTATGTTGTTTATTATTATTATTATTTTTTTTTTATCTGTGTACAAAATTTGTATTAGAAATCTTGTTCCGATATGTATGTACAGCAAAATTTCTGAAAGGAAATATTATCTACATGGTACTTAAGCGAGTAAAGTTTTTGATTTTCTAAGTGATTTTCATAATATTTGGGGAAACCCGGGATTAAATGTAAAAAAAAAACGTAAGATAGACGGGAAAATAGGTACAATATTAAAAAAATATTATTGAAGAAAATATATAATGCATATACAGTTATTTTACCATAATACGACATATATATTGTTGATAAAGCCGAACTCCGCTCAGAATGATTTTTTTCATTAGCAATGGTTAATCGTTGCGTACAAATATACATTGAATTTCCCCTCTTCTACCTTTCCAACTACTCACCTATAACAGTGGCTGCTCCCAACCCCATTATCCTAGAATTAATTTTTTTTGTTAAATTATAAATATATAATCGACTCCATAAACGTCCAACTTGCAGATGCCTTTAACTGCAAGTGATAATTGGATTAGTCTTACCTATATATTTGGTAATAATAAATGTAAAAATCAAAGGAATTTGAAAAATGTTTAAGGTTATTAAAATTAAACAGTTGTATACACGAGAAAAAGGAAAGATAAAAACGTTCGTCGAGTTTTTGATTTTTTTTTTTTAATCTATTATAATCATATTAGGTATATTTTTGTATTTTCAACGATTACAGAGGACGTACAATCTCGCACGAAGATAGAGCCACCGTTGTAGGTGGAAATTGGGAAGGTAGGATACAGACGGGAATTCAATGCATATATATCTATAAGCAACGATAAACCATTGCTAACGAAAAAACTATTCTGAGCGGAGTTCAGTTGATAGTGTTGCTTTTTCAATAATATATATGTTATATTATGGTAAAATGAATGCAATAATGTGCGTTTCCATGACAACAATGATTGTTTAGAAAAAATGTAAATAATAACAAAAAATAAATAAAAACGGTCGCCAATGACAACCTTATTTTTAATCTTTCAATCTTTTTTAACCTAAAGAACCCGGTTTTCCTCATTATCTTGAATACTTGTATTCAAAATGAGAATTTCGAAAAATAACCTCTTTAAAGTATCACCCAGAGAACATTTCCTTTCAGAAAAGACGCCGCACTTGATAATCGGAGTAAGCTTTCTGGTAGCAAAAGTATTTAAAAATAATAAAAAATAAAAATAAACGCCATTGTAAAACCAATATATCCGTCGCTCCGCTCAGCGTCTAAAAATGTGCGATAAATGATTTTCAAACAAATCGTCGGGTTTCAAAATCCGGATTATCGAACCGCGGCAAATCCGGATTTTTCCCACCACTAACGCGCCGTGCGGTGTCGTCCCCGCGCGTCCGCTGCCAATAATCGGCACGCGGCCGCTCGCGTCGTTCCGTTCCGCGGGCGTGTATGTTGTTTTGCGACGGGACCGCGCGCCACACACCGCCTGCCACGCGCTTACGAAAACCGTATTGCGAAAGAGATACGAAACGAGATACGCGAACGGCGACCACGTGAAAGTCGTCTGTGAATCGCGGCGCGCGCACGCGGTAAAATAACACAATATACCTGCCTACGAGAATATTAATAATAAAAACATGATGGGCAGGCGCACACCGTATTTCTTCTCAGATGGTCGCCGCCGCACACCGCCGCCGGCATTATAATAATATCGCAGCGTTTATCGTGTGGCCACGCGGATCACGTTCCGCTACGTCGGATCTCGCCGTCCCGAAGTTAATATTATTTCATTTTACAATATCGTTGTGCACATTATCGTGAAGACTTCAGTGGTCTCGATTGAAAACGCGAATTAACGAGTACGTGACAACGGAGTCCGTGTACACCACAGCGAAAAATGTGTACTCGCTGTGTGTACCATCAATACTGCGCGCGGATTCACGTGAATACGCAGTGAGAATACGTGTATAATAATCGAACGCGTACACGGATTTTTTTACGTACGCGGTTTTATAGATTCGAATGTTGATCTCACGTGAATGCGCAAAAGCGTTTACACGTAGAATACGGAGTTCTATGGTAAAATCGACGGGCCGCCGTTTTTGACGAATACGGAGAAAATCGCACCTCCGAATAAATATAGTGCACACAACTCAAAAAATACGTCTTTACGGAGAAAATCGCACCTCCGAATAAATATAGTGCACACAACTCAAAAAATACGTCTTTATTTCTAAAATCGCACCTCCGAATAAATATAGTGCACACAACTCAAAAAATACGTCTTTATTTCTGCTTACTTTATTTCT
>CABPRJ010000960.1:1437913-1453816 GCA_902439185.1 Cinara cedri | reverse complement strand
AAAATCGACGGGCCGCCGTTTTTGACGAAAACGGAGAAAATCGCACCTCCGAATAAATATAGTGCACACAACTCAAAAAAGACGTCTTTTATTTCTGCTTATAATAAAATATCGTTTTAAAATATTGACACTTTATAAATGTGACTTTATTCTGTCCCGGCTCTAATGTTGTTACACAATATATTTCACTGTCATATAATCTTTACAAAAGCAACAGTTTAAAATGGGAAAAACTATAGAACATTATGAGTTTAACAATAAAAATCGATTTCCCAATATTTTAATACATTGATTTGTATCACTATTCTTTCAGGGGTGTGATTTTCGTCACGCGGTCTTCTGCCAGACGCGCGACGTCCGGACTGTCTTTCATCAGACATTTAAAGTAGGAGATGTGTGGGCTCCGGCCCAACTCTCCGCTTTCCCGAAATTTCACGATTCCCCGACCCGTGGAAATTTCATCCGTAATTTATACGGCTTTTATATTTTGAGCATATATGTAACGAAAAATATAGGTGCCTTGGTGTAAAAATATCAAACGCGATGATATTTTTTTAAATAGCGAAAGTTACTTGGGCACGATAGATAAGAATAAATCCGGATGACATATTGATAATATTCACTAATATAAATTAAACCAACGTCTTACTATATTATCATTATTATAATGCATAATAGCCAGCGTTCCTTACTATAATTATTTTGGGTGCGAATCTGTCAGTCATAGTCACGCTGCATGAAATATAATAGTCGTTTTCTATATAGAAAGCGATCTATCAGAAAATAACATCTATACGGTGACAGATTGTTACTTAATAATCCGACTCATGTACCAATAACGTGGCCAGAAACAAATTTCGGTGTGAGGGGAGGTAATAATAATTTGTGATTATCTACTATTTTTTAAATTGATAAAACACACCTAAATACCCAATAATATAAAAGATTTTGTAGTAAGGGGTGTGGGCTAACTATGGTACTGGCATGTATACATACTGATAAGTACATGAGTATTCCTGTTTTATGAAATATAAAAGATAATTTTGATTTATAAATTTGAAAAAATAGCCAAATATACTTTGTACCACTTTGATAAACCAATTTAGGTGAAAAATTTGAAAATTATAGGACCTAAATAAGATACATCAAATACATATGTATGTATATAGTTTATATAAAAAAAGCAACGATAAATCATTATAATGAAAAAATAACTCTGAGTGGAGTTCCCTAAACTGGTATTTATACGGTTACCTATAGTATTTGATCGTGCTTTTCTTTCAATTTCGACCAAAGTAACCAATACGATTCGAAAATAAAACCAATGTATTGTCGTTTGTTATCATTTTTTTAAATAGTTTTTAGAAAACTGTCGGGAATCCGAAAAAATATTTTTCATATGAAGTACTAATTAGCAGAATACCTGCGTCTTAAGGTACGGCGTGAATATAAATTTAGAGCATTTTTACCCGTCGATTTCATAACATAAATATATTTTATAGTAAAACTAATAGTTTCTTTGCTATATACATTTAAGAAAAAATAACAATTTGAATCTTAACTGACAACGGACATTTTTAAGTATGTTTTTTTTTTACATATATATATATATATTGCCAAAAAAAATCTGAACACATTAATTTATTAACTATAACTGAGTGAATAAAATTAAGAATTTAAAAAAAAAAAATTATTTACTAGTTTTTTTTTTATCGATGCGCACGTCGTAATATTGTATTATAGATATAGGTATTGAAAATATTACTACGTGTTTCGCTTAAAGCTAATATTTTATCATTATTGTTATAATAGTCATATAATATTTTATAATTTTTAAACCTACTATTAAACTTTATACCCAAGACGGTTTTTTTTTTTTTTTTTAAACATTTTTATTGTAAAATTATTCAAATATCGGTTGAATTTATAATATTATATGGATAGCGAGCATATACCTATAAATAGGTACCTATCTATATATTAGGTACCTATAGTACTTCTGTACTGTGCAATGGATCGCCAGGTATAAAAAACCTCGACTGACGTGTTTATTGACGTGAGAACTTGACATTACGCTCGAAGGCGAATTATCAGCTGTATACGTACCTATATACGTATTATATTGTCGGCGCCCAGTTGGAAGATTGCCCAAACCGATTAATTATAAATAATGGTAGACGTGCCAACAAATTGATACACTGCGGTCCGCAGGAGTCTAGTGCGTGTAGTGGCTTTGGTTTTGAAACGTTCGAACACGCTTTTTAAAGCCTCGATTGGCCTGGCGGCTAATAATAGGATACGTTATACTATATGATATCGAAAGCTGTCTAAAGTACACTTTTTATTATCATTTGTCAAAAACGAAGGGGGTAGGAGACAAACTTTATTAATTGTATACTAAAAAGATACGATATAATATAGTATCGTCATACAATTTACGATACCTAGTAGGTAATATATTATTAGATAATAAATTTACAATTTATCCGTCCACCTGCTAAATAATATAGCTATAGTATAATACCTATTATAAATAAAAATACAAAAAACTAAACGGTAAAATTATAATGCGCTTTTATATTTATTAGTTTGGTAATTTGTGTTTATATTTAATAATAATTTGTTCGTTAGAAAAATCATTTAATATTTTGAATAATTAAATATTATTATTAACTTGTACCTAATAAATATTAAAATATAATATAGACAGTCCAATTTTCTATGCAATTGAAATTTCATCTTTTAAGCTCGTGTATTATAGATGTAATTAAATTAAATTATCGGTTTCAACTACTTTGCATTTTTAATACCGTTCGGCGTTCGTTATAAATTTATAATTATAATACTGTTTATTATAATTTTTTCTTTCTGAGTGAAGCCAGGAATGTATAGGTTTTACTATATGCTATTCTTTATTTTGTGTCTGTAAACATCTCATCTACCAAAAATCTTGTTCCAATCAAAAACTTAATGTTAATAACAATAACTTTCTTTAGTGGTGTGCACAAGGGGGGAGAGAGGTTAGGATTTACATCCCCCCTTATTGGCTTAAAAATACAAACAAATATGAGTAGTTAAATATAGAAATGCATATATTTCAGCCAAGTTACGAAAAAAGACTTAATATATTGATTAGAAATCGGCTCTTTTTAGGATCCGGCTTCTAAGTTATACCAATTACCACAGTCGAGTTGGGTAGAGAAGAGGATTTTACCATTTATTCACGATTTTTATTTGCTACATTCCCTCCCATTGATAATTCCTGAGTATGCCACTAGGCACTGACATATATTTATGTATTAATATATTGACGGAGTCATTTTTTAATTTGTTTTGTTGTTTTCTTAATAAATGAGAAAAAGTGGCCAATGTTTCTGTAACTTGTCTTGGTTTCTGGTTTTCTTTAATGACAAGGAAAAAAACACGACTTATATTACTTTGCTCAAAATCGTTTTTTGTTGTTAATAGTTTATCGTTGCGTACAGGTATAAATTAAATTAGCTTACGAGCAAATATATCCTCATTTCCTACTGCCCAACTAAAACAGTGACATAACACTCAACAGTACATGTTTTTATTATATTATAAATCATAAGATATTATTTTTTTGCATACCAGTTTGGAAACAATAATTGAATACATATTATATTATTGCAGTTCTATAAGATACGAATTAAGATTTACAAGACCTAACATTGCAGATCAGTGCAAAGAATCAATATTAGTTTTATAGATTACAACAAACTACTATTTTCTTAAATAAAAAAGGAGAATAGATGAAATATTAGGTCAAACGTCATGTTTTTTTTTTTTTTTTTTTTATTTTGTCATACTTTTTAAATATGATTTTACAGGATTTTATAAAATGTAATTTTTACTGAATTTAAAAAAGTATATGTATAGTTAATTTAAAAATCATAAAAACAACACTGCAGTGTTAACACGTAGAACATAATCTTCCTCGATGTTAAGTTCTTAAATTATGAAACTAGGTTGCGTGTTAAGGCATTTTCGTGGAATGTTGATGGGTCTATTATAGTAGAGTATTACATTATTAAATAAAATGTTTTAACTTATAATATATTAACTATTTTTAAAATATCACATCAAAGACACATTCCTAAATGCTTTGGTAAAAAAAGTTATTTTTTGTAATTTTTTACTATATCGTTAATTTTCATATTTTTACATGTTTGGTTGTTACTGTTGTTCAGTATTTAATGTTGTGTTTTGGTTTTTGGTTGTTTGCCATATGTGTACAAAATAAAACACACACTTTGTCGACATGGCGTCCCTGAATGGGTAACCGATGGTATTTTTTGTTTTTAATTGGCTACATTTTTTTCGTCCTAATTTTAAGTGTCTAGCGAGTGGTTTTTTTTTCGAGAGGGCAGAGTATAGACATTTCTATGTTTACTTTTTATAACAATAAGCTGCAGAGCTTCAAATTGCTTGATTAAAAATCTCTAATAAGACATAATAATCGCGGAGTGGATAGTTAGCCTACAGTATTGATTTTCTTATAAACCATTTTATTATAACTCTTTTGGCTCGTTGAGTTTATAAAAATGTAAATTTCAAACTTGCGAAAACAATGAAAACCGCATCCAAATCCATTCGGTGGTTATTAAAATTAATTATTACCAAAAAAACTCAATTTCACATTTATATGATAAAAACATATTATTATTATATACATAGTTATAATTACACATTTCAAGAGTATAACTAGGTTTATGACTTGATCAGCTCAGTCATATTAAATGTAACAAAGAGTTGTAACTATAATAATACCGAATATTTTTAAAAGTTTACTTTTGATTTCTTTTGAATAATTGTGTACGTCAGTGATATCTGATGATGAAGGTTACCCTTATATTATTATTTATACGGCAGAAATCCAGTGAAAGATGATTAAGTATATTATATTATTATATTATATGTATATATATCGTGGTCAAAGCCTAAGGCAATTTTAACTAATTTGTTTAGAAGTTAACAACATTATATTATAGTATGCATGCAGGCTATACTTTATTAATTTGTACACGAATAGTGTACTATGTATGTGTACTATAATATATAAGGTCAAAAATAAAATGCAAGTTCTTTATATTTTAAATTAAGTAAAAGCAGTTTTATACATGTAAAAATTATAAAATTAATGCAATAGAAAAGACAGATTAAATATAATTTATTTTGACACTGCAATGGCTTATATCATTATTATACCTATATTATAGGTATACCTATTTAACCTATTAAGATGATCATGTTTTAATCGTACAAATCTGTATAATATTTATAAATATTTTTATTTCCTTAAAATGTTTTCTACGACGGTAGTTTTTATCAGTAGTAAAGCGGTGTAGTAGTGCAGTTTAGGATTTCTACATGAAGGAAATAAAAGGAAACGTCACTACGCTCCTCGTACAGGATATATACTACTCATAGATAGACCACCTGTTGTAGGTGGTAGTTTAAGAAGATAATTGGTGTACGAGTCTGAAAATACACAGGGCTTGAGGCCAATAAGTTTTAAACCTAATCATGTATCAATAAATTTAATGATCTGAAGATTATATTAATTTGTACCTTACTACAAATTATCTGTGATTTTTGGTCTTAAATCTTTGATCATTTTTATAGAGTTAAAAAACAGTCTTTGATGAGCCTCGTATCATATTTTCAATCATTTTTTGAAAAACGAAAATAAAAAAAATCGAAAATAAATCGTACCTATAAATATATACGTAAATGGTTATTACGTATATGTTTTCACCATCAACCACGAAGATAACTACTAGGAAAATCAAAAAACAACCTTTCAATTCACTAAATTGACAAAAAATGTATCTTATCGGTTTTTGATTGGAATAAGGTAGCAAGGTATCTCTGGTAGAAAAGTTGTATTCAGGCAGAAAAAACTAATAATAAAACTGGATACTACATTTCTCGCTACGCTCAGAATTTAAAAACATACAGCGCAAATAGTGTTTGACATTTGGGGAGGTTGATGGCCTTTTTCTTTACTTTTATGACTATATATTCCAATGTATTATGTAATGAGGTTATTATTATTTTTTTTTTTTTGAGGGGGGACTATAGAAATTATAGTGGGCTAAGGACCCTCCTTTTGATAAAAATTTATAAAAATAAATATAAACATGATATAATAATGATTTTTTTTTTTTAAAAACTATGAATGGAGAAGGGGTCCACCCCCGTGTTCCCTCTCAGCTTAGTTATGCCACTGGTCCTTATTAGATAATAATAAAACTTATCAAGCAATAATATTTTATTCTACTCGATTAACAAAAATTACAATTATTATTGATTGATTATTATATCGAAAATTGGGGCTTATCTAATTATTCGACTTGACGGTAATATTTTGTATTGTGCACGTGACACAAATGAGCTCACATTATATAATATTACATTCGATTTTGCTAAATTGTATCACACGCGTCTAACGTCTATATCGATAATGATGTTAATATGCTGAAATATTGATTAACGCGTATCGATCGCGCACGAGGTCAACGGGTTTCGTATTGTGGGTGTTTAAAGATTTATCTTTTTTTTTTTTTTTTCATACAAAGTGTTGTTATTATTTTAGTTACAGCCGTATGATAATGCCAAACTATATAATAGGCACACTTAAAAGAACATCGATATTCGACTGCCGGTAAACTTTTGATTGTGCAGATATCACGTTTAGTTAATACGATGATTCCCGTTCCCCGTCGCCTGTATGCGCAAAATCGTAACTTTCTCCAAAAATTAAATTCCGTCTTTCCCCGCTGCCCATTTCCCTAAAATATATATATAAACCACTTTCCTTCACTGCAGTATGTTTTTCTTCACTGTCCATTTTCTCCATTACCTATAGTTGTCACCATCTCATTAATTTATATACCAATATATTTCACACGGTGGCTGTAATATATTTAATTACACGAAATTAAAATAATTATTTTATATTGTTACATTTTTCCCACTATCATACACAAGTTAAAATTGATCTTTAGAACTTGTATATTGATAATTAATATAGAACCGCTCAATGATATTGTGCACATCGAGAGCTGCGAATGTTCCTCATAATCAGGACTTGTTTTATTTGATATTTGATTATTATATTTTTAATGAAAATAGACATGATTTTAGTGTAAACACATTTTCGGAGGAAAATAAAAAGTATCTTTTTTTTTTTTTTTTGGAAGAACCCATCTCCCCAAATTCTTTCGACGATGTACATTTTTTTTTATAAATCAAATTAATTAAGATTTTTGTTAACTATTTTGATATTTTGTAACTATTTTAAAATGGACCCCAACCATTTTAATCGGATATATTTTTAATAATCAATTTAATTGATGTTTGCGATCAATTGACGTGTACGCATCTAGATTATATATTATCATAACAACAAAACATCACTATAAATATTATTATTGTATAACTTTACATATTAAAATTTTTGAGCAATTTGACTTTTTGCATCTGCACAATTGTAACGGAGTATAATTGATAGGTACGTCATAATGCACGTTACTCGTAAGCCGCGGCAATTATATAAATATGACTCCGGTGCGTTAGGTGGAAGTCGTAAGCCGCGATATTCGGTGATATTTCAGTATAAGCACAGATACCTAACCAGTTGCGTTTTAATGATGTTCTGTAACTGGACGCGGCTTCCCAGCTTCGCATCGATATTATCAGGTCCACGGACCAGGGGCTCGGGGCCGAAAAAGGAATTTCAGAAAAGCGCGCGAATCTCAATCGCAATTGTGCCGATATACATTACGAGAAATATGGCATTTTATTGGGAACGACGGATCGATATGATGCTATAAGAACGGGCATTTGAGCCGCGGCCAGAGGCGCCGTAAAACCTTGTTACGGCTCTGTTACACGGACGCGTGTAACCGTCGAGCGCGCGCCGCGGGCGAAGTACGTAACATTATCGGGACTCTGGTTTTTTTTTTTATTTTCCTACTATCGTTCGAGACGCGCCGCACACGGACGTCTCTCCGGTAACCGAGTCACGACCGTGGTCGCGGTCGGCGGAGGCGCGCGCTCGGGCGCGTGTGCGTGCACCGTACGACGGCGGCGTGCGCTCGGGCGACGGGCGCGCGCCGGCTCCCGAGCCGACGGCCACGACGACTCCTCTACGAAAAAATAATAATAATAATAATAATATTATAAACCGGTCGCACGCCCTCGCAGCGGCGCGCAACGACGACGTCGCACACGAGAGGAAAAAAAAAAAACAAACGGATTCCGACAGCCTCTCTCTCCCACACACACTCACTCGCTCTCTCTCTCTCTCTCGGCTCGTACAATCTACCGCGGCGTAGGATCCCACGGTGCGCGCGCCACAGACGACGGTCGCTCGCGACGACCGGTCGTTTGGACAGAGGAAAAGAGAAAAAAAAAATTCACAACCGGCCTCCGCACACGTACGCGGAGAGATAATGCCGCGCGATAATAACATTATATTATTATGTATGTATGTAATGCTGCCAGTCTTTCCGTCTTTGCCGCCGCGCTGCCTTGAGCGGAGAGCGCGCGAGCTCGCGCCGTCGGAACGACGTAAAAAAAAAAAAAAAGGAAAACCGCCTCGTGCGCGTCGTTACCGTCGGCGGTGTGCGCGTGTACGTACACGGTGTACATCTCCGCGTATAACGCGCGCGTAAAAACGTTTCAATACGCGTCCGGCATTGTTATTGCAATCACTGTGTACGGGGCGATTCTCATTTGTCGTCATCGGCTTACCGTTATTGCGATCAACTGTGCGATCGGTTTCACGCGCAGCCAACACACGTATCGGTGGAACGTTTACGGGTCGGGGTCTAGGGGCGTTTTGTCCCTCCGCAGCAATAGGGGGGGGGAAATCGGATCGGATAAACGTTCCGGCAGCGCAATACAGTCGGGTATTGAAACGGTATGCGTTACACAGTACACCTACATACTCGTATGCAGACCGTGGCGTTGCGCCATTGGGCGTATGAGCTGCGCGGCTACACACACGCGTACCGTAATCGTACGGAAAAGCCGATAACTGACGGATCAACCGATTGCGATTCGTATTCAATACCCGAACCTCGTTATTATTCGAAAAACACCCAGGTAGTAATCGTTAAAAACTATCGCCTCCCCCCCCCTCCCCCAGAAAAACGCGCTACTGGTTTATCTACTGCCCCGACGTTTATTTGTTTTTAACTCGTAAACACGATAAATCCGTATAACAAAAGCGTTATTAATTTAATACGCATGCATAATACGGACGTTTTCAGAAAAAAATGTGTGTATTTTTTTTTTTTCGAACTAGAATTAAAATTTAAAAAGGACAATTCGTTTGTTATTAATTCAAAAGACGCGACAAGTGCTCAAGTTAAGTGTATAAACAAAGTTCGGGGATCAATTTGAAAACAGTGTTAGAACAAAGTTTAAACAATGTTATTATTAGCGGTGAGCCGACATGACTTTTTTCCGGTATCCGATATTCAAATATTTGCTACCGATAACTACGATAATACGATATTTGTTTGATACCACGAGCCAAATATTCAAATTATCCGACGTCTCGAAAAAATCCGAAAGCTATTTTCTACTGATATCATTTAAGTATAATTATATATGTTGTATAGGCACAACTTATATGAAATTAGTAATGTGTTTATTAAACTGTGCGTCTTTATTTTCGAAAAATATCGGGTCTGATATCGGTTTTTCACAATTGTCCTGTATCGGCAGATATTCGATTTCGGCTCAATATTATGATTAAAAAAACAGAAATCAAAATGTGTATACTAATAAAATCCACCGGAAAAACTGCTGAATCGCGATAAAATAGTCACCCTGTATTATATATTATTCTTTATGCGACTTTATTATATTGTGTACGTGTACATATGTTATACGGGTATATAATATAACGTATATCTGCGCCGTTCTCGGCCACGACCGGTTTAAAGAAGAAAAAAAGTTCTTAGCCACCGATAAATTTTTTTCCTTGGAGAGATGGACAAACGGATGCCGCGAAACAGTCCAAGGGCGCCACTGTGCAGCACGTAATATATTGTACGATTATGTTTATTTATTAATAATAATACTAAACGTCATCTTGCGGCTTAGGATCATTAAAAAACAAAACAATAATAATAAAAATGTTCTAACGACATTTACTGTGGCCGGACCGACACTGTTCCGAGCGATCATTCTCAGCAATTTTGACTTTAAAATAAATAAAGTCACACCTCGGGAAAATTACGAAATAAATAAATTTGTTAATCGATTCTGTATACGAACATATGTATTTAGATTTAACACTGTTTAAGTATTAGTGTATTTTGTGATTATACAGACCCTTGTATTCTCTTAATACTACAAATGGTTTGGCTAATATTGGCTTCGGTATTATTGCCACAAAGAAGTTTATACAATATTATATTATATCAGATAAAGTTATCGATGTTTTGTGTTTAAACAAAGTAAAACTTGAATTTATATTATGAATCGATAAAACAAAGTAAAATATAACATTAATAATAATTAAATTCATTATTATTATAAAAAAAAAAATTGTGTTCCTCTCCAAAAGATTTATATTCCACATTCCTTGCGCAAACGTAAGCTGCGCGGAAAATCGGAGCTACGGAGCAGATCAACAACGAGTGTTGGTAGCTGGATTAAAGAATACCCGGAGCAAATGGGAAATATTGGCGTTAATGTATTACGATATATAGAGACAGATCAAAGGTAGAACAAGGAAGTTATATGCTTACTGTTAAAAGGCTCTTAAAGAGTTTAAGATAAGAAAAACGAATACAGAACATAGTACAATATCATATGGTTTCGAGTCTAAACCATATAATATACCTTATGCCTAACGAATACAAGCGACACAGCTAATCCAGAAACGTCAGTGGATTCGTCCGTTTGTAAAGAAAAATGATTGCATTTAAGACGAGATATTAATTCAGATTTTATGCGAGTTGATATATCGTTAATTCTACGCCTAACGGTGTGGTTGGAAAGTGGAATAGTATTTATTTTTTCGACTGCCTTTTCATCTAACATACAACTAACAATATCAGTCACGCGAGGTCTGATGAGACTTTCGGCGATTGTACGAGCTTTACCAGCCTGAGCTATACGATAGCTGACCATATAAGATGCCTCTGTTGCTTTTGCATTTGTCGTTTTTGACACTTCGGCTATAATGTTCTTATTCTTCTAAAAGTTGATCACGCAATCGAATAAAATAATCAACAGGTTTATCTTTCACGTTTTCACGGTTAGTTTCCAGACGACGACGCGATTCGGCTGGCACCATTGAACTATTCGGGAAAAACTTTACTACATACAACGCACTGTGGATAACCATTTTCGTGTATGAAACCAAAAGAGACATCATTTCCGTCATATTTTCTTTTTTTACTTACTGTAGTGTCAGATGTCACTGTATCAGCATGTTTGTTAGCCGGACTATTTGCTCTTATTAAACTCGCACTATTAGCCGTTGCGATACATATGTTCTCATTTGCATCTGACGAGGATGATCCCACTGTAGTTTTTGATTTGTTTAGCCAACGATCCATTTAAATTTTTATTCGCAAAAAAAAAAAAATAATAATTGTTAACAATAAAAACAATTAATGGTAAAATAGGGCACGCAATACGAAATAAACGCCGAAATAACGATATTTGCGTCGGCGGCCGACGAATAACGAGTAATGACTGAAGAATCGATAAACTATGGGAACTTCGTAGAATGTAGATTTGTACTGTTGTAGATAAGTAAACTAGATTAACGTACAATATGTCAAACGAATGAAAAACCCGACTTTTATCTAATCTCATTTTAACAACGACACAAAATATGCGGATTTACAAACAGTGTTTGAAGTTTTAAAAGTTTAGAATTACGCATACGGGCACGGTCCAAATAATCCGTACACATAAAATCCAAATACCACTGACTGACTGATCGCCGTATCTCAAAGACTACGTAACGCACGGACTTGAAATTCGGAACACGGGCCCTTCTCGTATATTCACCGGGGGATTTTCAAAAATGTTGCGTTTTAGCGGAGTAATTAACGATTATAATTATTCACCGGCAACGCGTATTGTGCGGCACGGCGGCCCGCGGGTTTCCGGCTACCTGTAACCAATCCTTTTCGTTCGTCGTCGTGTGCATAAGAATAACGATTCCGAGAATAAAATTGTTCCGAGAAGTTTATCGATAAAAATAAATGTATAGAGATATTAGGTTATTATGTATATTATCGATAATTGTGAATTTAAGACGGTAAATGGTCATACATACACATGGCGTTATCTAATTTGTCACGAATTTTTGTTTCCGGGCAACGCCGGGTAATTCAGCTAGTATTTATTATAAAAATAAAAATGTATAATAATAATTTAATAATTTGAATTTGATTAATACAGACGTTCCCAGGGAGCCACGGAGCCCCTAGACTACTCTCGCGGAGCACAGTTTGAGAATACCGCTGGTTTAGACAAATCCCAATAAGTGTTCCGAACATAAAATCCTGTAGTCGTCAGTAAATAATTATTTCGCGGGGAAAAAAATGGGAACGTCGTCATTATTTTGACTCCACGCAATATGAAAAATTCAAAAAAATAATTGCGCAGGTTGACTTTTATATATTTTTTATCTGTTTCAGTGGGTGTTTAATATAGATCATGAACACATATATATATATCCTATATACGAGTATAATATGCTCAGTATAAATGCATATGAATTCTCTGTTTAAGATAAATGATTTTCAAGCATATTATAAAAATAAAGCATACAATGTAGAAAAACATTGAAACGATACGTTTTTCTCACAACGATGTATTTCGAATGAAATCTAACTCGCCAAAAATATTTTTTAAAAATATCGATAAATTCCAAAAAAAAAAAAAAAAGTATACACCTATGTAATAATAGCTAGAAAACGTAATGATGGTTAGCCAGTACGGAATTTCCATCATAACTAATACATTGGATTCATCAATGGAAGGCTTAAGATTAGAGCACGTACTGGCAAAAGAAAGAAAACGTAAATACATTTAGATCAACAAATAAATGAAAATTTCAGAAAAAAAAAAAAAAAAAACGAAAATTTAAAATATATATGTTAAATTTATCGTTTGTTGAAAAATCAAATCAGATTTCAGACAATTAAAAAACATGTACAACATATATAGTAACGATAGTAGTGTACTCGCTAGTTAAGTTTTTAGACATAACAATAAGTTGACAATTTATTATGTACTCGTGATACAATATTTTAATAAACTATTCGAATACACGTTAATTTTTAATTTTATTATGTTGAGCGAATAGTCCGAATAGAATTATAATTCCAGCCGGTAAAGATTACGATTACGGGCGGAAATAGCACGAAAAAGTTGATGAACCGATGAATCGCGTTCACGGGTGAAAAGTGCACGCCACCACTGAAAAACGTGTAATTTATTGCACTGTTGTCTACAAGTAGGGATTACCGTTCGATTTATTACGCTCGCGCATTGAATTATGCGCAGAAAATATTTTAATGGACCGTGGTAATAATAAATAAATAATGTGCTATAAACTATTACGCGTATATTATAATATTTTAATAGTCGCTTCTAACAGATTATTATATTCGACGGGGCCCGCAGTAAAAAAATAATTTTCTCTATAATAAAAATTAAAAAATAAATTAAATCAAGTCGTTATAATGCGTTTTTTGAACGTGTTTTTATTATTATTAATTGAAACTCTCGTTTTATATTACAATAATATAGCGACAGGCGTCGATTATAAATTATTATTATATTTCACTCCAATTATTAATGCATTGATTGTTAAATTATTTTCGTGCCGAAGAAACATAAAAAAAAATGCGTGGGCAACGCAACCAAATTTCCAACGGAACACATCTTTATAAGTATATAATTTTTTTTTATTCGTTTATTTTACAGGATGTTTCACTTCAATGGCAACACGAAACATTTCGGCAGGTTGGACCTAGATTAAAATGAAGTTTTTTTCAGAAATATCGGAAGTTCTTATGTACACATTTTGAGCCTATTATCAAAATAATAACATTTGCGGTGTACGAATGCGCAATAAAACATACGTTTACTTAAAAGGAAGCGCCTATTTTCAATACCAGATTTGAATAGACCTATATTTTTTATTTCAAGCAACTTTTATTGATACAATTTTTAGATTCTAAGCGGAGCGAGGAATGCATTGGTTTTATAATGATGTTTATTTTTTTTATGTGAACACTTTTTCTACCAAAAGACTTACTCCGATTATTAAGTACACCACCTTTTCTGAAAGGAAATGTTCTCTGGATGGAACTTTAAAAAAAGTCATTTTTCTAAATTCTCATTAAAATTCGAGATGATGAGGAAAATCTGGTTCTTTAGGTTAAAAAAAATTAAAAGATTCAAAAAAAGGTTGTCCTTGGAAACCGTTTTTATTTATTTTTTGTTATTATTTTAAATCGTTTTTAAACAATTATTGTCATGAAAACTCACATTGTTGAAAAAGTAATATTATAGACCGAGCTATATGAAAATAAAATAAAATAAATTTCGATTTCAATACATTATTTTAACCATTAATCTTTAAATTTTTTTTATTCTATACTTAAGAATCGCTATCAACACTCCGACCAGAATTGTTTTTTCGTTAGCAATGGTTTATCGTTGCTTACAGATATATATATTAAATTCTCTTAATTCCGTTTCCTTCCATCACAACTTCCCATCTAAAACAGTGGCTTCAACCACGTGCGAAATATGTCCGTCTTCTCTTCATCTCAAACGTTGCCCGAGATAAAGCTGTCCAGAATTTATTAAAAACATGATTTATGTTGGTTTTTCAAAAAAATATGAAAAGTATATCAATTATTATGTATATTTGTGGTTTTATGGTTATTTGTATATTTATAATTTTTACTTTTAGTGAGGTAGTCAAATTATTCCTACACTTTTAAGTGGTCTCGTGTTGTCTTTTTTTGAAAAAACGTATTTTTAAACAAATTTTCTGCGATATTTCGGCTGTATCTTAGATACAAATTTATCTTAAGGTACTGCATGCATGCAAATATAATTTATGTTTTAATTTTTTATGTATGGAATATCTAAAGTAGTATTTAAGTATATTAAATGTACGAGTATCGAGTATAAAATATCTTGTATCTATAGATACTGAAACTCAAAGTATCTATATATTATCGAGTATCTAGGTACTATTTTTGAAGTTTATATTGCCCATCCCTGGTTGTAAATAATATTATAGTCTTGCTTCTATCGGGATGAAGTCGCTGAAAAAAAACGCTAATTGAAAAGGACGCGCAGATGCGTGCAAAAACTGCGCACACTAAAAACAAATTGCAAAAAAAAAAAAATCACACGAAACGTTTCGGATCGGTTGGCCTGGGGGAGGAGGACACGTTTTTTTTGTTTTTTTTTTTTGGTGTGTGGCCGCGGCAACCACAACCGGTTCTCGGACGGTCTCCGAACACGGTCGGTCGCAGTTATATCGCTTTGCCGGGCCTATAATAATAAAAAAAAAAAAAAATAAAAATATATATAATATAATAATAATAATAATAATAATAAATAAAATAACGTTCACGTATATACATTTTCGGCGAGACCGCTGTCAAAAAAAAATAATAATAATAAAATAAAAATATATAAAAGCCGAAATAAAAAGATATTTGGTCTTAAAATATCGTTTAACGACCGGCGGACGAAAAAAAAAAAAAAAAACACTGACACCGAAACGACACCCGGCGACACGGCGACACGGCGGCGGCGGCGGCGGCGGCACGCGGAATAGTCGGTAATTTTTTTTTTTTTCAG